>JAGIQG010000023.1:377816-672816 GCA_024679065.1 Sphyrna mokarran | reverse complement strand
TGTGTGTGTCTCTCTCTCTCTCTCTCTCTTTGTCTGTGTCTCTCTCTCTCTCTCTCTTTGTCTGTGTCTCTCTCTCTCTCTCTCTTTGTGTGTGTCTCTCTCTCTCTCTCTTTGTGTGTGTGTCTCTCTCTCTCTCTCTTTGTGTGTGTGTCTCTCTCTCTCTCTGTGTCTCTCTCTCTCTCTCCCCTTCTCTGAGACAGTCTTTCAAAGCTATCTTTCATAGGTCATCCAACAACATTCTTTGATGGTTTGGTGTCAGACTTTGCTTTACAATGGTGTAGTGAAACTGGTGAGCTTTATTACATTAAAGCCTCTACATAAATGTAAATCATTGTTGGCCATCTCAGCAGAAAGACAATTTGTTTCCAGTCGGGAGGAATGTTACTCAGTGCGCGGTGAGCAGCAACATAAATTAATGATCAACATTGGTATCAAAGACCATGAGGTTTTAATTAAATGGACACAGTCTCTAGGGCAATGTATTCGGCAACTCCAGAATTCCTTGGTGGAACCTAGGCGAAAGAGTGCACTGTTTCTGATGATCTGTTGTGGTGTCAGGAGAATTTGTGAAGTTATATCCTGTTCTATGCAAAAGATAAATTTATTTTGAGTTTTTTCACAGACAGAAGGGCCTCAAAAAGCCCCAACAATTCCATAAACTCCTGACATTTCATTGAAATATCTGGGCTTTTCCATATGATGTAATGGACTCAGATACAATCAGATATGTTCAACTAACCACAGGGAGAAAGAAAGAGGTCATCTGGGTTCCAATCTTCAGCTTTGAAGATCCTGCCTTTTAATTCTCTCTAATCATTGTTGGTCCCAAAAGGATCGCTTCCTTCATCCCAGCGGCCCAGAGTTCACAGTCTGTTAACTGCAGTTCTTTATCTACATAGAACATAGAACATTACAGCACAGAACAGGCCCTTCGGCCTTCGATGTTGTGCCGACCAAAATAAAAAGCAATGCCCCTCCAAACTAAACCATTCCCTTCTCTTCCATATACTTATCAATTAACCTCTTAAACGCCACCAAACTTGGCGCATCTACAACAGCTGCAGGCAGGGCATTCCACTCCCTAATCACTCTTTGAGTAAAGAACCTACCTCTGATATCCGTCCTATAACTCATACCCCTTAATTTAAAGCTGTGTCCCCTCGTGCTAGCTTTCTCCATCCTAGGAAAAAGGCTATCACTGTCCACCCTATCTAAACCTCTAATCATCTTATATGTTTCAATAAGGTCCCCTCTTAGCCGCCTCCTTTCTAACGAAAACAACCTCAAATCCCTCAGCCTCTCTTCATAAGACCTGCCCTCCATACCAGGCAACATCCTGGTAAACCTCCTCTGTACCCTCTCCAATGCCTCCACATCTTTCTTATAATGTGGGGACCAGAACTGCACACAATACTCCAAGTGCGGCCGCACTAGAGTTTTGTACAGTTGCAACATGATGCTGCGGCTCCTAAATTCAATCCCCCTACCAATAAAAGCTAAGACTCCATATGCCTTCTTAACAACTTTATCCACTTGACTGCCTACTTTCAGGGATCTATTGACACATACACCAAGATCCTTCTGTTCCTCAACACTATTAAGAGCCCTACCATTAGCCCTATACTCTACACATTTATTGTTCCTGCCAAAGTGCATTACCTCACACTTTTCCACATTAAACTCCATCTGCCACCTCTCGGCCCAGCTCTGCAACTTGTCCAAGTCACTCTGTAAACTATAACACCCCTCTTCACTATCTACCACTCCACCGACTTTAGTGTCATCTGCAAATTTACTATTCTAAAGTAACTGGGTTCTGTCCTGGCTCCCGTCTTGGGTGTCACCTAATGGCTGGTTCTCCAACGCTGTCTGCCAAACTCACTATTGAATATCTCTTCACTAACTTTTCCTCTGAACTGGGTGGTCTTTCAACACACAGCACTAACTACATTAATACAAAGCAGGAACCAATGTAACAACATTGAAATGTTGCAATGTCCATTCACTGTGAATTCTAATACAAAGTCACTGAATTCATAATGCTCAATATTCCTCCAAACTTATGGTGCTCCTCCATTCTGGCCTCTTCAACATCCCTTGCTTCCTTCACCTCACCATTGGCTGTGCTTTCATTTCTCCGGCTGTTGATACTTAATAATTATCACTTTTACCTCTCCGGATTTCACCTTCTTCAGTTTGTCCATTATTCCTTGGTGATGCTCTTGTAAAATCATCCAAAACATTTGACTATGGTAAAAATGCTATTTAATTATATGTTGTTGCTATTGTTGCTGTGGCAACATGCTCAGTTGTACCTTCCAACAGTCAATGGGAACATAAAAGAGTCTTTCTCTGTATCTAACCCTGTGCTGTACCTGTCCTGGAGTGTTTGATGGGGACAGTGTAAAGGGAGCTATTCTCCAGAAACGTTGAAACTAGAAGCAGAGGTTGGCCTCTTGGTCCTTCAAGCTTGCTCTATCATTCATTTTGATCGTGGTTCATCATTGAATTCAATATCCTAATCTCCTTTTACCACCCCCCCCCCACCCCCACCTTCCCATCTCTTGATTCCTTTAGACCTAAGAGCTATTCTAATTTCTTCTTTAAATCAGACAGCATTTTGGTCTCAACTACTTCCTGTGTTAATGAATTCCATGCATTCTCCACCTCTGGATGAAGGAATTTTGCCTCGTGGGCGGCACAGTATTACAGTGTTTAGCATTGCTGCTTCACAGCTCCAGGGACCTGGGTTTGATTCCCGGCTTGGATCACTGTCTGGGTGGAGTTTGCTCATTCTTCTTGTGTCTGTGTTGATTTCCTCAGAGTGCTCCAGTTTCCTCCCACAGTCCAAAGATGTGCGGGTTAAATTGATTAGCCATGCTAAAATTGTCCCTTAGTGTCCTGTGATGTGAAGGTTAGAGGGATTAGTGGGTAAATACATAGGGATAAGAGGGTGGGACTTGAGTGGGATTGTGATCGGTGCAGACTTCATGGGCCAAATGACCACTTTCTGCACTGTAGGGTTTCTACGATTCTATAATTCTAACAGATTTACCCCTAATCATCAAACTGTTACCCCTCTTTTGGGACTCCCCCACCACTGGAACTTTCTTTCTAAATCTACCCTGTTAGAATTTTATGAGTTCCTGTGAGATCCCCTCTCACTCTTCTAAATGCCAATGAAAATAATCTTAACTGACTTTGTCTTTCATCATATCGCAGACCTGCCATTAGCCTGGTAAACCTTCGCTGTGCTCCCTCTATAACAAGGACATCCTTCCTCAGATAAGGACACCAAAACTGCACACAATATTCAAGTTTTGGTCTCACCAAGTTTTATACAGTTGCAGTAAAATATCCCTATCCCAATCCACCCAAACCTCTATATCCTCTTGCTATAAAAGCCAATGTACCATTTGCCTTCTCTTCTGCCTGCTGTACCTATGCGCTTATTTTTAGTGATTGATGCATGAGACTCGAACATCTTGTTGAGTATCCCCCTCTCTCAATTTACATTCATTCAAGTAATAATCTGTCTTCCTATTATTGCTACAAGCGGATAACCTCACATTTATCCATATATATATATATATATATTATATTTATCCACATCTATACCTAACTCATGTATTATGTACCAACCAGACATTGAGTTTGGAAGCCTGCTGTTTATTTTGGCCATCTACAGTGTGGTAGCATTTGCTGTCATTTCTCTGAGGCTGTGTGGAAGTGTATTTTAAGTCTAATTTGTTCCTTTTGAAAAGCTTCCTTGGGTCTCCTGTTACCCAATGATCATTTTTGCTACCTCAGTTTTTTGAAATTCAGACTAGCTCTAATGATATGTTCCATTGCTGTCATTACAAAAATCATCAATCAAGTCAGAAAACTACTTTCAAAGTGTTGTAAAATCTAGAGCATGGTAATTTATTCATATGTTACTTTTAAAAAATGAAGTGAAATTAAAACTTGAGACTAAAATATCCTGCTACTGGAAAAATGCTAATACAGACTGGAACTTTACCGCCCAGCCCTTCCTGGAACTGGAGGAGGTGAGACGCGCAGAATAGAATTCTCCATTACCATGGGCAGGATTTTATGAGCCTCACGCAAGTGAGGTTTTAGATCCTTGTATAGGCCAGAATTTTACCTGTTCTGAAATCGAGGCAGGCGAGGCTTGCAGAACAACATTCTCTGTTGGCCTTGGGACAATCTTACAAACCTCTGCCAACGTGGCAGTAAAATTCCAGCTGTAGTATCTAATCTTAATATATTGAGATCAGGATTTATTTGAAATTTTAATCTGAAATCTGCTTCTCAAAGCTTTTAAACTGTGGAATTCCTTTCAACAAGAATCCATTAAAACCCTGCACGCTGCCTCAAAGTTCACCTTCTCTTCTATCCAATTGGATGTTAAAGCTGTTATCAATATTCTTTACATTATTGAAAATTCAGAAGTTTTAATGAAGAGATTTTATCAAACCAATGAAAGGTAAATAAATGACCATTTCCACAATAAGTCACAGGTAGATGCCAGTAGATAGGAAAGCCAGGGATTGGAAATGGCTCAGGGCTTTGGCCACACAATGGTTTAGTTCACAAAACTCCCGTTGACTTTCTGCCTCCTGTTCCTGAACTTGGCCCACTCTGAAAAGTCAGAGTCTGGAAAAAGAAATATGTTCCAAATTATTTCCCGCAGTTTCACAGCCAGACCCAAGCCATTGACAACTGCATCGGCCTTTTATGTGTCCCAGATATTTCCATGTGTGCTCCAGCTGTGGTGTTTGTTTGAAAACTTGCGGAAGTCGTGTATGATTGAACTGAGGTTAGACTTTCAGCAGAATCCTTTTGGCAGTGATCGATGCAGCTGAGTTAAAATCAGACAGGTGTGTGATCCAATCCCCAGGTGAAAAGGGAAATCTGTCCTGGAAAGTCTAAGGCCTTCAGAGCAATTCATGCTGCTGGAATTCTCTTTCCTTGAATATTTGTCCTCTCTGTCCTGAGGATGCTGACTGACCCTGGGACGGGTTCTCTCGGCGCGCTAACTGACCCTGTACTGGTTAACCCAGGACTCAAATTAAACCATAGAACATAGAACATAGAACAATACAGCACAGAACAGGCCCTTCGGCCTTCGATGTTGTGCCGACCAAAATAAAAAGCAATGCCCCTCCTAACTAAACCATTCCCTTCTCATCCATATACTTATCAACTAACCTCTTAAACGCCACCAAACTTGGCGCATCTACAACAGCGGCAGGCAGGGCATTCCACTCCCTAATCACTCTTTGAGTAAAGAACCTACCTCTGATATCCGTCCTATAACTCATACCCCTTAATTTAAAGTGTGTCCCCTCGTGCTAGCTTTCTCCATCCTAGGAAAAAGGCTATCACTGTCCACCCTATCCAAACCTCTAATTATCTTATATGCTTCAATAAGATCCCCCCTTAGCCGCCTCCTTTCTAACGAAAACCAGAATCATCTCCTCAATGCTGCTTTTGACGAGGGAAATTTAACTTGTGAAACCACTTACCAATAGAACCTTCTCACCAGCACTCCTTTTAAAATAGACAAAAAACAAAGGATTGTGAGAAATTTCTTATTAATGGAACCTTTGGTGTCATCCAATCAATATTCAACTCTTCACTTTTCACTATTTATTTGAACTCTCCTGCATTTCAGATTCCCATTCCAGCTTTATCCTTCACTATTTCTGTATCTGCACAATGCTCTCACTTTATAAAGAACAAAAAAACAACAAGGCTGAAGGGCCTATCCTGCAGTGAATGACTTGTACTGCAGAAAAATGGGTTTAGTGTGCCTTTAGATATTGCCCATGCAGACTCGATAGACCAAATGGCCTTTTATGCAGTGCATGACTGTACGGGAAGCTGAGTGAGAGTCGAGGAGTTAGAGGGGCTGTGATGAGGAATCTGAGGAAAGTTTTGAAAAGGTTTACAAAAAGAGTGCACGAGGTGACCAGGTTTGAAGAACTTGCAGAAAGTGCATCTGAAGAGGTTGGACTGAACAAACTCTCATTTCCTGTTAGAAGTCTCTTTGAGTGGGCAGGAAGGTGGAAAGCAGAAAGGAGGTTTGTAAACACTGGAACTGCAGATCTACTTTCAGCAAAATCATTTTTGCTGATGGACTTTCAACCAATTTACATATCTGGATAATTTTAACCCAACTTGCTGGGTGGGAATCGCAGGAGATTGAGCTGAAACTGGTTTTGCATCAAGTCTGGACTACATTGACAGTGAATATAGATGAGATAAACCCAATAATGAATCTTGTCAAGTTCCTGAGGGACTAAATATGTCCTCCGCCCTGTTTCATATCTGTCATTAACCTGCTTGATTGGCCTCATTGTGTTTCTTATTGCTTCCTGTTTTTGTACTATCTTCTTGCTGTCTTTGTGTTTTCCCCTTTTCACCTTATGTAAGAAATGGGCTAGTAGAACATAGAACATTACAGCACAGAACAGGCTCTTCGGCCTTCGATGTTGCACCGACCAATATAAAAAGCAATGACCCTCCAAACTAAACCATTCCCTTCTCTTCCATAAACTTATCAACTAACCTCTTAAACGCCACCAAACTTGGCGCATCTACAACTGCCGCAGGCAGGGCATCCCACTCCCGAACCACCCTTTGGGTAAAGAACCTACCTCTGATATCCGTCCTATAACTATCACCCCTTAATTTAAAGCTGTGTCCCCTCGTGCTAGCTTTCTCCATCCTAGGAAAAAGCAAAAAGGAAAAATGCTTTTTCCTCTTTCCTTTTAGTAGGAGACCATTCAGTCCTTCAAGCCATTCTGCCATTCAATGAGTTAGTGGCTGACCTTCCAATTCACTATTCTGCTGCATTATCCCCCTATCCCTTAATGTTTTTATGATGCAGAAACTGGTTAATCTCAGCTTGATGGTGAGAGAAGCAGAGCAGAAATTCACTCTGAGCAACAGTGAGAACAAGATAAGGCACAGAGAGAGAGTGCAGAGGAAAGGCAGCAGAATCAGTGAAAGATAAACCTGGAGTGGGAGTTGAGAGGGGGAGTGGGTGTGGAAGGCAGTTGGGAATGGGGTGAGAGGGGGAAGGTGGGAGTGGATGTGGAAGGCAGTTTGGAGGGAGGGGGAAGAGGGGGAATTCACTTGAGGTGAAAAACTGGAACCAGTTTCCAAAGTCCATAACAGAAATCAGGGTGTGACATCGGAGGGGACATGGTTGGCTGAGAGAAGCTCAGGAGATAAAAGTGTGCAAGAGGGAGAGGAGGAAATGATTGTGAGTGACGGATGAATAAATACTGAGTATGAGGTTTAAGGTGTGACAGTGAATCTTGCTCGTGTGGAATCTACATCTTCTGTGGAGTTATTCAGGTACAAAATGCCCTCAGTGACTGTATTTACAGTGAGTGACACCAGTCGCAAGAACTAAAGTCCAAAATTGCTGAAAGTGCCCAGTAGTTCAGGCAACATCGGTCCTCCTAGAAAGTTCTAATGAACGATCATTGGCCAGAAATGTTGAGGGGCAGAGAATTTTGATTGTTAAGGTGGGAGAGTTTCTGTCTGAGTATAAAATTAGAACAGTTTAAAGTGCGGGCACGTCACTGACTTTCACCTTTAAGTTGCACATATCTCAGTGTGTGGAAAGCATGGCTAGACAAATGATGTAAAATAATCAGTACCAGCAGGTTTAACGCAGAAATCTTTCTCTTTATTCATTCATGGGACATGGGCATCATTGGCTGGGCCAGCATTTATTGCCCATCCCTAGTTGCCCCTTGAGAAGGTGATGGTGAGTTGCCTTGTTGAATCGCTGCAGTCCACGTGCTGTGGGGTTGACCCACAATGCCGTCAGGGAGGGAATTTCAGGATTTTGACCCAGCGACTGCGAAGAAATGCTGATATATTTTCAAGTCCGGTTGATGAGTGGCTTGGAAGAGATCTTGCAGGTGGTGGTGTTCCCACATATCTGCTACCCTTGTCCTTCTAGACAGAAGTGGTCGTGTGTTTGGAAGGTGCTGTCTAAGGATCTTTGGTGAATTGCTGCAGTGCATCTTGTAGATAGTTCACACTGCTGCTACTGAACTTCGGTGGTGGAGGGGTTGACATTTTGTACTTGTGATGTCAGTTAAGTGGGCTGGTTTGGCCTGGATGGTGTCAAGCTTCTTGAGTGTTGTTGGAGCTCTACCCATCCAAGCAAGTGGGAAGAATTTCCACTTGTGCCTTGTAGATGATGGACAAGCTCTGGGGAATCAGGAAGTGAGTTACTCGCCACAGCATTCCTAACCTGTGACCTGTTGTTGTAACCACTGTCTAGTTGAATTTCAATGGTGACCCTGAGATTCAATAATGGTTACACCATTGAATGTCAAGGAGCAGTGGTTAAATTGTCTCTTATTGGTGATGGTCATTGCCTGGCATTTGAGTAGCACGAATGTTACTTGCCACTTGTCTGCCCAAGACTGGATATTGTCCAGATCTTGTATTTGAACATGGACTGCTTCAGTATCTAAGGAGTTGTGAATGGTGTTGAACATTGTGTAATTATTGGCGAACATCCCCACTTCTGACCTTATGATGGAGGAAAGGTCATTGATGAAGCAGCTGAAGGTTGTTGGGCCTCGGACACTAACCCTGAGGGACTCCTGCAGAGATGTCCTGGAACTGAGATGACTGATCTTCCACAACCACAACATTTTCCTATGTATCAGGTATGATTCCAATCACGGAGTGTTTGCTCCCCGATTTCCCATTGAATCCAGTTTCATTCAGGCTCTTTGATGCCACATTCAGTCGAATGCAGCCTTGATGTCGAGGGCTGTCCCTCTCACCTCTGGAATTCAGCTCTTTTGTCCATGTTTGAACCAAGGCTGTAATGAGCTCAGGAGCTGAGTGACCCTGGCAAACCCAAACCAGGCATCACTGAGCAGGTTATTGCTGAGCAGGAGCTGCTGGATAGCGCTGTCGATGACCCCTTCCATCACTTTACTGATGATCGAGAGTGGACTGAGCAGTAATTGTCCGGGTTGGATTAGTCCTGCTTTTTGTGTATAGAATGTACCTGGGCAATTTTCCACATTGCCGGGTAGATGCCAGTGTTGTAACTGTACTGAAAGAGTTTAGCTTTTTTTTATTTATGGAACATGGGCATTGCTTGCTGACCGGTATCCTTAGTGGCACAAGAGCAGTTGAGAGTTAACCACATTGCTGTGACTCTGGAGTCACATGTAGGCCAGACCAGATAAGGCTGGTAAATTTCTTTCCTTCACATCTGTGAGCCAGATGCGTTTTTCTGACAATTGACAATTGTTTCATGGTCATCAGTAGATTCTTAATTCCAGATATGTTTATTGAATTCAAATTCCACCATCTGCAGTAGTAGGATTCAAACCTGGGTCCCCAAAACATTAACTGAGTTTCTGGATTAATAGTCTAGCGATAATATCACTAGGGTATCACTTTCCTGTTGGGGAAGCAGCAAGTTCTGGAGCACAAGTCTTTAGTACTATTGCTGGAATGTTATCAAGGCCCATTGTCCTTGCAGCATCCAGTGCCTTCAACTGTCTCTTGATGTCACGTGAAATGACTCAGATTGGCTGAAGACTGAAATCTGAGATGCTGGGAATCACTGGAGAGACCGAGATGGATCGTCCACCTGACACTTCTGGCTGAAGATTGCCGCGAATGTTTTAGCCTTATCTTCTGCTGTGATTTGCTGGGCTTCCCCATCATTGAAGATGGAGGTATTTGTGGAGCCTCCTCCTCCAATGAGTAATTTAATTGTCCTCCACCATTCCCAACTGGATGTGGAAGGACTGCAGAGCTTAGATCTGATCCGTTGGTTGTGGGATCGCTTAGCTCTGTCTATCACTTGCTGTTTTTGGATTTGGCTTGCAAGTAGTCCTGTTAGTTTCACCAGGTTGATAACTCATTTTTAGCTATGCCTGATGCTACTCCTGGCATGTCCTCCTGCACTCTCCATTGAACTAGGGTTGATGCCCTGGTTTAATGGTAATGATTGAGTGGGGGATATGCCATGAGGTCACAGATTGTGCTGGAGTACAGTTCCACTTCTGTTGATGGCCCACAGCACCTCATGGATACTCAGTTTTGCTGGTTCAAAGCCTGTCCAGTTTAGCATGGTGATAGTGCCACGCAACATGATGGAGGTTATTCTCAATGTGAAGATGGGACTTTGTCTCCACAAGGATTGTGTGGTAGTTCCTCTTATTGATACTGTCATCTGCAGCTGGCAGGTTGGTGAGGATGAGGTCAAGAATGTTTTTCCCTCTTGTTGACTAGAACATTACAGCGCAGTATAGACCCTTCGGCCCTCGATGTTGCGCTGACCAGGTGCTCACCACTTGCCAAAGACCCGATCTGAATTTCCCAAGCTTCTTGAAACAGGGGTGGATGGGTGAGGATGGTGGTTGGTAGGTGGTGGGGGTAAGTAGCGATGGAAGTGGTGGTTGGGGGGGGTAACACTGAGCAACTTGTAGGCAAGAAAGGCTTGAAATAAGTTGTAGGTTAGTTCGGTCTCACAGAGGATCTGAGTCTTGTATATTTGAATATGAAGAGTTTATTGATAACTCTTGGGAAATGTGGAAGTCAGGAACTCTCAATGGGTTTTAGAGTTTTAGTGCAGTCTTGGAGCAGACTCCACATGCTCAAATCAGCATGTTAACGTTTATTGTAGGCCTATAGCGCTTGTGCATACAGAAAGGGCTTGGAAATCTGGGTCAGGACACCAGAAGCACAGTGGAAGGTCAGACAGGAGGGGATGGCCACAGGCAGAGATGTGGGGAGGGGAGAGGGAGGGGACAGGAAGAGATACCAGTTCAGTTAAAAAGAAAAGAGCAGGGGAAAAAAGGGCTCCAAATAGAGAAAGGACCGTGGATAGTACAGTTTAAGTGAAAAGGTCCAGAAGGAAGCCCCAAGACCCGAGAAATTGCTGTCTTGATGCTGTGGGCAGGTGGGGCATTGGTACCTCTTTGGGACATTAATGTTCTCTCAGGACAGCTGGGGGTGTGAAATAGCGTCTGTGGGTTTGTGTCTGAGTGTTTTCTCTGTGAATCCAGGAGAACAGGCTGCTATTGATACTGTCTAATTTGGAGAGAATTGCAAGGCTTGATCTTTGAAGGTGAAGATTGGAATCTCTCGTCAGAGAGAGATGGGAGTTCGACATAGAAAAGCTACAGCACAAACAGGCCTTTCAGCCTACGACTTGCGCCAAACATATCTCTACCCATTAGGCTTACCTATAAGCTTCAATTTTACTAAGTCCCATGTACTCATTCAGAAGTCTCTTAAAAGACCCTATCGAATCCACCTCCACCACTCTGCTGGCAGCCGATTCCACCACCCATTCCTGTGAGATTTGTGATAACGGTGTTACTGATATCTAGGTGGGATGTTAGGAAATCTGTGGACTCTGTGTTTTGGTTGAGCTTGGTATTTATTTGAGCCAACTTTTCAAAAAAGATAAAATATATCTCAGCTCCATCTTCTGTGAACTTTTTTATTTATTTGTGGGATATGGGTGTCACTGGCTGGCCAGCATTTATTGCCCAACCCTAGTTGCCCAAGAGCAGTGGAGAATCAGCCACATTGCTGTGGCTCTGGAGTCACATGGAGGCCAGACCAGTTAAGGATGGCAGATTTCCTTCCCTAAAGGACATTAGTGAACCAGATGGGTTTTTCTGATGCCAGCAATAGTTTCATGGTCATTAGTAGATTCTGAAATCCAATGTTTTTTTACTGAATTCAAATTCCATCCTCTGTCTTAGTGGGATTCGAACCGGATACCTAAGAACATTAGCTGAGTTTCTGGATTAAACGTGTCTTTGTTGTATTTAAAGCTCGGAGTGTAATACAATTCCTCCTCTGAACTATTGGACTATCTTTCACTCTGTGATCTATGGTGCTGCCTAATTTCTTTACCTGTTAATTCATTTGAACTTCATTAACCCTGAATGTTAGAACATGTACATAGAACATAGAACATTGGAGAGAATATTGGAGAGAATTATTAGGGATAGGATTTATAGTTATTTAGAGAGAAATGAATTGATTGGGGATAGTCAGCATGGTTTCGTGAAGGGTAGGTCATGCCTTACTAACCTCATGAGTTTTTTGAGAAAGTGACCAGAGAGGTGGATGGGGGTAAGGCGGTTGATGTAGTATATATGGACTTTAGTAAGGCTTTTGATAAGGTGGCACATGGAAGACTTCTACAGAAAATGCAGATGTGTGGAATAGAGGGTGATTTAGCTAATTGGATTAGAAATTGGCTGGCAGATAGAAGACAGAGGGTGGTGGTTGATGGGAGATATTCATCGTGGAGTTCGGTGACGAGTGGGGTGCCTCAGGGGTCTGTTTTGGGGCCCCTGCTGTTTGTAATTTTTATAAATGATCTGGATGAGGGTATTGAGGGATGGATCAGTAAATTTGCAGATGATACTAAAGTTGGTGGTGTGTTAGATAGTGAAGAGGGGTGTTTTAGTTTACAGAGTGACTTGGACAAGTTGCAGAGCTGGGCCGAGAGGTGGCAACTGGAGTTTAATGTGGAAAAGTGTGAGGTAATGCACTTTGGCAGGAACAATAAATGTGTAGAGTATAGTGCTAATGGTAGGGCTCTTAATAGTGTTGAGGAACAGAAGGATCTTGGTGTATGTGTCAATAGATCCCTGAAAGTAGGCAGTCAAGTGGATAAAGTTGTTAAGAAGGCATATGGAGTCTTAGCTTTTCTTGGTAGGGGGATTGAATTTAGGAGCCGCAGCATCATGTTGGAACTGTACAAAACTCTAGTGCGGCCGCACTTGGAGTATTGTGTGCAGTTCTGGTCCCCACATTATAAGAAAGATGTGGAGGCATTGGAGAGGGTACAGAGGAGTTTTACCAGGATGTTGCCTGGTATGGAGGGCAGGTCCTATGAAGAGAGGTTGAAGGATTTGAGGTTGTTTTCGTTAGAACGGAGGCGGCTAAGAGGGGATCTTATTGAAGCATATAAGATGATTAGAGGTTTAGATCGGGTGGACAGTGATAGCCTTTTTCCTAGGATGGAGAAAGCTAGCACGAGGGGACACAGCTTTAAATTAAGGGGTATGAGTTATAGGACGGATATCAGAGGTAGGGTCTTTACTCAAAGAGTGAGTAGGGAGTGGAATGCCCTGCCTGCAGCTGTTGTAGATGCGCCAAGTTTGGTGGCGTTTAAGAGGTTAGTTGATAAGTATATGGAAGAGAAGGAATGGTTTAGTTTGGAGGGGCATTGCTTTTTATTTTGGTCGGCACAACATCGAAGGCCGAAGGGCCTGTTCTGTGCTGTATTGTTCTATGTTCTATGTTCTATGTAACATAGAACATAGAACAATACAGCACAGAACAGGCCCTTCGGCCTTCGATGTTGTGCCGACCAAAATAAAAAGCAATGCCCCTCCAAACTAAACCATTCCCCTCTCTTCCATATACTTATCAATTAACCTCTTAAACGCCACCAAACTTGTAATCGACATTATTAGAACTACAAACAGGAGGAGGCCATTCAGCCCCTTGTGCCTGTTCTGCCATTCAATACAATCATGGCTGGTCTCACTCCCACTTCCCTGCCTGCTTCCCGTAGCCCTTCATCCCACCACTAATTAAAAACCTATCTTTCTCCTCAAATCTGTTTTGGTGGCTGCTGCACTCTGGGCAGAGAATTCCACAGATTCACAACCTTTTGCGGGAAGCAACTCCTCCTTATTTCTGTTTTAAATCTGTCACCCCTTTGCCTAAAACTAAAATGTCTAACAAGTGGATTCTATCTCTACACTGCAATCCCCTTTAGCATCTTATAAACTTCAATTAGGTCTCCTCTCATTCTTCTAAACTGAAATGAGTGTTGGCTAAATCTCTTGATCTGTCTTTGTAAGACAAATCCTTCATCCCTAGAATCGATCTAATGAACCTTCTCTGAACTGTCTCTAATGCATTTACATCTTTCTTCAAGGGGATGAAATTCCAGGTGTGGTCTCACCAATGCCCCATGCAGTCGTTTTATCTTTCTGATGTTATACGTACAGTTAACTTTAGTTTGTTCAAATGCCATGGTGTCTTTGGCTTTATTCATTGAGCAAAACTCTTAAAACTGTGTCTACTTTAAACAAAATATTATTGTTCCCCTAACCAGATCTTGCCCACAATCTGGCGCTCTCGCCAAGGACCATAACATATATCAGGAGCTAGCGCAGGATCTGTAATCAGATATTTACAAGCGCTGTTACTGGTGCTTGGGGTGAGAAGATTTCCATGGCAAATTTCACTGCGCTGATTATGAGATTGAATGGCTTTACCAATTGCTACAACTGTTCTGGAGATGGAAGATTGATTCTAGGTTTAATTTCATTTGCAGAAGAGTTAGATTTAAAAGCAGAGGCTCAGAGAGCAGTTGTAATTGAGGTAATAGTGTAGAATCTGGGATTGGAAAAAGAAAAGGTTGATGCAGATGGAAATTCAGTTGAGTTGGCTGGAATTCAGCTGCAGATAAGCAGTTTAAACAGCAAAAGAAATGAAAAAGCTCCGATTGGAAAAAAGAGGAAAAGGAAGGGCAAACGAAATAGAAATAAAGTGTTCATTCCAAAGAGAGGCTGAAATCAGACGAAAGCTTAGATCAGAGTGAAAGATTGTTCGTTCAGGTGAAGAATCGTGTTCCATTCTGAGCTTTAATATTAAAGAGCCTTTACAAAAGGGAAATCATGCTTGACAAATCTATTGGAGTTGTTTTGAGGATGTAACTAATAAAGTTCACCAGAAGGCTTTTAACAAAGCCTCACATAACGGACTACCTACATAAAGTTAAAGCACATGGGATTGCAGGTAATGTTTTGAGATGGATTGAAAGCTGGTTAGCAGATAGGAAACAATGAGTTGGCATAGTTGGGTCTTTTTCTGATTGGCAGTTAGTGACTAGTGTGGTTCCATAGGATCTGTGGTAGGATCCCGACTGTTCACATTATACATTAATGATTTGGAGAGGGAACTGAATGTATTATCTCCAGATTTGTAGATAATACAAAGTTGGGTGGGAGGGTGAGCTGTGAGGAGGAAACAGATGCTTCGGTATGATTTGGACAGGCTGTATGTGTGGGCATTTGCATGGCAGCTGCAGTATAATGTGGATAAATGTGAGATTCACTTTAGTAGCAATAATAGGAAGACAGATTATTACTTAAATGGGTGTAAATTGAGAGAGGTGGATACTCAGTGAGATCTTGGTGTCCTTTCAGTCACTGACAGTAAGCGTGCAGATACAGCAGGCGGTAAAGAAGGTAAATGGTATGTTGGTCTTCATAGTGAGATGATTTGAGTAAAGGGATCGGGATGTGTTGGGCATTGATAAGGCCACACCTGGAGTATTGTGTGCAGTTTTGGTGTCCTTATCTGAGGAAGGATGTCCTCGTTATAGAGAGAGTGCAATGAAGGTTTTACCAGGCTGATTCCTGGGATGGCAAGTCTGTCATATATAGAAAGACTAAGTCGATTAGGATTATATTCACTGGAGTTTGGAAGAGTGAGAGGGGATCTCGTAGAAACTTTTAAAATTCTAAAAGGATTAGATATAGTAGATTCAGAAAGAATATTCCCAATGGTGAGGAAGTCCAGAACTAGGGGTCATACTTTGAGAATAAGGGGTAAACCTTTTAGAACTGAGATGAGGAGAAATTTCTTCACCAGAGGGTGGGAAGTGTGTGGAATTCACTCCCACAGAATGTAGTTGAGGTCAAAACGTTGTCTGATTTCAAGAAGAAATTAAATATAGCTCTAGGGCTAAAGGAATCAAGGGATGTGGGGAAGGAGGATCAGGATATTGAATTTGATGATCAGCCATAATCAAGATGAATGGTGGAGCAGACCAGAAGGGCTGATTGGCCTACTTCTGCTTCTAATTTCTGTTTTTGTCCCTCCCATGGACATCAAGACCCACCTCCCTCATTGTTGGCATGTTTCTGCCCCCACCCTTTTGGCATCTGAACTCTCTCAATGGGTCTTTATGCCTTGCCCCCTTGGCATGGCTCCCTACTAGTGCCAGCCTGACACTGTATACTGACACTCTGGTATTACCAACACTGGTGGTGATAGGGGCCAGTGCCAGGATGCTCCCCAGGATGTCCTCAAGTACCTGGGGGCTACCATAACCTTTCAACTCTCCTGCTGGGTGGTTGAATCTCAACAAAGCAGAAAGAGGCCATTTGGCCCATCAAGTCTGCACCGATAACAATCCCACCCAAGACCTGTCCCTGTAACTTCACATATTTACCCTGCTAATTTCTCTAACCTACATATCCCAGGACACTAAGAGGCAATTTAGCGAGGCCAATCAACCTTAGCAGCACATTTTTGGACTGCGGGAGAAACCCGAGCACCCGGAGGAAACCCACGCCGACACAGAGAAAATGTGCAAACTCCACACAGACAGTGACCCGAGGCTGGAATTGAACCTGGGTCCCTGGAGCTGTGAGGCAGCACTGCTAACCACTGTGCCATTGTTATCACGTCTGCTCTTAGTTTGTGGGGACCAGTAGTGATTTCAGCTGGTGCCACATCACGCTGATGGGTGGAATCTTTGCAATTTTCCACAAGATTCAGCGTCAAGTCATCTTTGTTGATGGAAATCCATGTTAATGAATGGTGATCAACAAGGCTGTGAACCTGATCCCGTTACTGGGGTAGCCTGAAACATTGTGAACTGCTTTGGTTTTCAGCACAAATCCTATTTCTGGACTCTCATAGAATCCCTACAGTGCACAAGGAGACCATTTGAATCAGGTCTGCACTGACCACAATTCCACCCATCCTGATATTTTCCTGATATAGTGGGATTTGTGTAGGACGCAGCACAATCAATCCGATAGATTCTCATTTTGCAAAGTGTTTGGTCAGGAATTCGATCATTGGGAAGAGTAATCTTTAGATTGTGAGGTGGTTAAAGCCGCACGCTTGGAAATAACTGCGTGGTTAAAAACAAAGGGCTGGCATGGATAAGTTGGGCCTGTTTTCATGCTGTAAACCTCTGTGATCTTGTCACTGAAGCATTAGCTGAAATTTTAGACTTTAAAGGCCTAATAAAATGTTTGTCAAATTTGCGAGGAAGAAAGAAATGTTGTTTGATCGTTGATGTTGATGCAAAATTTTGAGAAGAAGGAAACGAATGAGAATGGAAGAATTTTGAAATGACATCCCAATAGGTATTGGTCACACTTGAAAGACCATAAGGTTCCTAAGGTACGGGAAGCAGTGGTTCTGGTGAATAGATACGATTTATGAGAAAGGCAACTAGTGTGTAGTAAATCTCCATTTGTAAACCCACAGGGAAGCTGGAAGAATAGAAGAGTCCAGCATCATGGAGAAGGCAGAAGCTTTTCTGGTCAAGAAAACTGATCATGTAGAGGATAAAAACAATGCAAAGAAACCAGTGTACTTTCATTGCCAGATGACAGAACCTGTTGTTGGAAGCTCAATATAAACTGGTGGCAGCAATAGGAATGTTCAGGAAATCTTTAGAAAAGATTGTACCAGAAAAGTAAAAGTGAAATCTGTTCCCTCAGAACTGTTGGAAAGGTGGGGAATATGCCTCGGGATAGTCAAGGGAACTGAAATGGATCAGGTGACGGGGCATTTTAGAGGTTTTGAGGAGAAGGTATTTCCTCCTTCCAATAAAATAAATCAACAAATTAATATCTTGAGAATAACTGGGGCAGATCCATTACTGATACTGGCTGATGATGTAATCTGTGTTCCAGATGATTTAATGCAGGAAAATCTATTAATTATAGAATCCTATAGTGCAGAAAGAGAACATTCAGTCCATCGAGTCTGCACTGACCACAATTCCACTCAGGCTCTATCCCCATAACCCTATGCATTTACCCTAGCTAGTCCCCTTGACGTCAAGGAGCAACTTATCATGGTCAATCTGCCTAACCCACATATCTTTGGACTGTGGGAGAAAACCAGAACACCCAAACGAAACCCATACAGACATGGAGAAAATATGCAGATTCCACACAGACAGTGACCCAAGCCGGGAATAGAACCTGGGTATCTGGCGCTGTGAAGCAGCAGTGCTAACCATTGTGCCACCGTGCCGCCTCTTTAAAAAAAAATGTACAGTGGGATTTATGAATTTGTTACCTTGTGTGAAATCAATTTGTGAAGTGACTTAGTAAGTAGAAGCTTCACTGGAAATTTTTGCGAGTTTACCTGTTGAAGGGGTAGATTCTGTATTCTGTAATGATTTGGCCAACATAAATGGTAACGTGACAATGACTCCGGTGAAACAGGTTGCTCAATCTTGCTCAATTCCTGAACTTTACTCTGGCCAAACATTAGTTGCTTATTACCAATAATGATGGATGTAAAGTGGTGTAAAGCACCAATCTTCACAAGATAAATGTGTGTTAATGAAGAATAGGAACTGATGAGAAACTAGAGCGTCAATCACAGAAAGAGTAATTACAGATGAATCTGAATGTAAAATTAAAAAGTAAAACCAATAAACTGTTGGAAATTCCCCAGAAAAGGGACAATGCAATCCTTAAACTTTGATGCAATCTGGAGAATCTATCAGTTGTGTATAGAATGGAAAAGCAGATCCAAACTTTGAAAGAAACCAGGAACATTGTAAGAAACGTATTGAGGATGTAACAAAAGGAGCAGCCAGTAAGCATGGAAGAAAGATTCAGAAATGAACTGAATATCAGTGTGAAATGATTAAACTTGTATATCTGCAGATAACTCTGCAACAATAACAACTAGAGATTCCCAAGTAGCTGCTAAGTTGTATGAAAAGATTCATGAACTGAGAAAAAGAGTTGGAAAATCAGAGATTAAAGAATGACTTGGGTAAAATTGTGAAATAGATGGAAATGAAGGTTCCATTTTTTTAACTGCCAATAGGGAGAAAATGAATTTCTTCACCCAAGAGTGGTGAGTCTGTGGAATTCATTACTACAGGAAGTAGTTGATGCCAAAACATTGAATGTATTCAAGAGGCAGCTGGATGTAGCACTTGGGAAATGTGATCAAAGGTTATAGGGAAAAAGCAGGATTAGAGTATTGAGTTGGATGATCAGCCTGATTGTGATGAATAGGCTCGAAAAACCAAATGGCCGCCTCCTGCTCCTATCTTCTATGTTCCTATCAATGTGTACATAAGATGGGTGTATCGTTCTTGGATAAAGTAGAAAATGACGCGGGTAGAGAGGAAAACTCCCTCAATGGTGTTGATGAAAACAGTGAACTGAGTCTGTTGCAGAGACCTGATTATGGAAGTTGGTGCCAGTCATTCACGGACAGTTCCTGTCACGCACCTTAATGGACTCATTGCATGCACGTTTCCATAAACAGAAGAGTAAAGAAAACCCAATGGAATGTTGATAAATGGATGCAAAAGTCGTACATCACGTACTACGGCCAATGGCAAAAGAGCACAAGCGTCATCACTGAGCTGACCATCAGGATGGTGAAGATGTGGTTTTGATTCCTGGGAAATCCTTCATCCTGTAGCAGGCAGGGATTCCCCGGGAACAGTAGAACACCCTGCCTTGGACATCGCTCAGTAACAAGGACTGAATCCCCAGGAGGAAGAAGCTGGAGAATGTTTTGCATCTGGAATAAGCTGAGATGGAGAGGGTACCTACAGGATGCCCAGGACAGTCTGCTTTGGGCAGCAGTTCACCAGCCTGAGGCAGTGTAAACATCCAGCTGACCGATTCAGAATCCACTCTGGCCTGAAACGTAAAGTAGCTCTACCAGTAACAATCCATTCCTCTCGCTGAGAATCTTCACTCATGTTCAACCCTGGACTTACTGATCTCCACAGGGAAGGAAGCATCTGAGAAGACAAGACATTAGAATCCTGAAATAAAGTTTATAAATACAAAGCAGAGTGTAACAGTGCTAAACACCTCTGCAGAAATAAATGCTTTGTTCTGGAATGAGTGTAATCCCTGTGGATTCAGCCTGGAGTTTTGGGCTGATCTCCTCTGCATTGTGCAGTCTGTGAGGGTCCCAGCATTGCTGGTGCCCCTGCTGTTCTGCTGCAGTTAGCATGAGAACCATGTGGGCTCTGGCTGGTGGCTAAGTGAATTCCCCTCATGCGTACAATCTCCATAGCTCTCCCCTGGCTCCACCCACAGTCAGCTGATCAGTTGCTGGAGAGAATCTCGCTGGACTTTAGCTCTTCATCCATCTTGTTTAAGCTGAGAGTGAGGGTGCTGGTCCCTGGTCAGGGTCAGTGTACACCCGATTCCTGCTGCGTCTTGAGCTCCACAGAGGTAGACACTCTATATACGGGAGAGGGTCAGGGGGGGAGGTGTAGTGGGGGAAGGGACACTGTCTCTGTGGGGGTGGACATCAGCGCAATAGCCTGAGATATCCCAGTACTTGGTGGGTATGAGTCACGTGGGAGTTGCAGTCTCAGAGTGAATGACATCTGATGGCATCACCTCCTTAGGGACACTGATTGGACCTGTAACTGATGAAAGAACTTGGAACTGAAGCGGGTTGTTAGTTATCGTTCTGTTGTTACATTTTCTTGGCTGCTGACATCCAGTTAGTGCAAGTGTGCTATCTGCCATGCCACTGTTATATCGCAGTCTGGAACATTCCCCCATCTCTCCATTGGCAGAGACCAGGAATGTCGCAAACCAGCTCCACCTCATCTTCCAGCATTGTCTGAACCATCTCCAGGTCTCTGTCTCTCTCTGATACTCTGTGCTCTCCCCCTGCAGAGAGAGAATGAAGAACTGTGTGAATGTGACCAATGGTAGGATATTATTTGTGGAGGGTCACTATCATGTGGTATTAGGTTGAGAGCGAGTGGCTGTTCAGGGTGAGGATGTGAAGACTTGACAGAAAGGGATGGGTTCAGTTGCAAGGTTTTATTCTGAAGAGTGATGTATAGGTCATGGCAAAGTGAGGAGCTTTGTACTTGAATGTGATACATGCCCCATCTTCTCTGCCCCGCTTAGACCATTGGATCCTGGAAAACCGCAGCTGCTGACCCCCATGTCCACCTCCAGTCACATCTGCTTCTTGAGATTTTCTTCCAGTCTCTGTGGGAATCTTGGATCCTTACAATTGTAGCATCATGTCAAGAGACAACGCTGAGAGCCAGTGGTTCTGCCTCTTCACATTAGCACTCTATATGCCAAGTTGCTGCTTCTATGATGATATTTTGGCAGCTTCAGTTCTGACCCTCGCAGGGTCCCTTTAAATATTGGAACAAAACCAGAGCCGTGTGGGTGGTCATCTCATCCTCCCCATCTGATTGGTCGGGATGTTGGGTGCTGAGTTAAAAAGAGAAAGCTGGCACTGGAGCTTCCAGGTTCCAACACACCGCAATTCCACCTGCTAACTCTGTTTTTCTCTCTACAGATGCTGCTAAGAATTTCCAACACCTTCTGTTTTTATTTCAGATTTCCAGCTTTTGCGTGTTGGATACAGGTTAGGGAGACGTTTTCGTTCCAGACGTCTGAGGGTCTGCATATCTTGTACCTGCTCTTTTTCACTGCCAGTGGGCCTACCCTGGAAAAGACCTTCAGCATTCTCCTCCCAATGCCAGAACTAGCCATCCACCAGTTTGTACTCACAAATGGAACTCCATTAGGTTCCAAGTTGATTCTCTAGACTACCTGATGGAGAGCTGGTAAGAGACAAGTGGCTGAATGGCCTCCTTCTGCCATTTTGGATCGTCATTGCTCACACTCCTATTTACAATAAAAAGTGTCCCCCACCTTTCTCTCCATTGCTTTAACCTGAGGGATTTCTCCAATCATTCTCTTTTCCAAATCGTCTTTGAAACTTTCCTGATGGTGAAATTACAATCAGTAAGTTGTAGAGCACGCTCAGAAAGAGTGCGCCTTAAACCTTTTCAGGATTTATCCAAAGTAATTGGGGTCTGGAAGAAAGCTGACACGTCATTGGCTGGTCTCCAGTAGGTGCAATCTATGAAGATGTGGTTTCTCTCTGAGACTTAAGGATGGATCTCAGCATCCTGGGAGGGAGGTGATTTCTGTTCTGTAATTCCTCGATGTTGATTTGCAGGTGAACGTCTTGGTTATGGGGACACTGAAGACCTTTGGGATTTTCTTCGTCACTTTCCAGGACGTCTTTGGGGGGTCCTCGGAGCAGGTCAGCTGGGTTGGCTCCATCATGTCGAGCCTCCGCCTCTCTGCAGGTAACTGGGAGCGGTCGAGAGAGTGGCAGAGGGATCAGAATTTCAAACTCATGCATTTGGTGGACACGGGAAAGGGTTTGACAGTGACACCCTTTATTGTCCTTTTACATCCTCCCCGTTTTCCCTTGATTTATAGAAGGTGCTGACTAATGCTGGCACAGAGGACAAAGTCTACTGGATGAAGTGCCATTGGCTACTCTTGAAGTTGAATGGGAACAGACAATATACAAAGATATGTAGAGGGACATGTAGAAGCAGGGGGGCTGCAGAAGGATTGGGACAGATTAGGAAAGTGAGCAGATAAGTGGCAGACGGAATACATTGTGGAAAAATGTGAGGTTATGCACTTTGGAAGGAGAAATGGAAGCATAATCCCTTGGCTAAATAGGGAAATGCTTTGGAAAGCAGCAGCACAAAGCGATTTGGGAATCCTTGTCCAAGATTCTCTTAAGGTTAATGTGCAGGTTCAATCAGCAGTTAGAAAGGCAAATGAAATATTAGCATTCATGTCGAGAGGGCTAGAATACAAGGGCAGGGATGTACTTCTGAGGCTGTATAAGGCTGTGGTCAGATCTCATTGGGGTATTCTAAGGATGTATGTGCTGGCCTTGGAAAGGATCCAAAGGAGGTTCACAAGAATGGTCCCTGGAATGAAGAGCTTGTTGTATGAGGAACGGTTGAGAATTCTGCATCTGTACTTGTTGGAGTTTAAAAGGATGAGGGGGGATCTCATTGAAACTTACAGGATACTGCAAGGCCCTGGATAGAGTGGACATGGAGAGGATGTTTCCACTAGTAGCAAAAGCTAGAACCAGACGGCACAACCTCAGGCTAAAGGGACGATCATTTAAAACAGAGGGGGAATTTCTTCAGCCAGAGAGTGGTGGATCTGTGGAACTCTTTGCTGCAGAAGGCTGTGGAAGCCTTTGAGTGTCTTTAAGACAGAAGTAGGTTCTTGATTAATAAGGGGATCAGAGGTTATGGGGAAAAGGCAGGAGAATGGGGATGAGAAAAATATCAGCCATGATTGAATGACGGAGCAGACTCAATGGACAGAGTGATCTCATTCTACTCCTATGTCTTATGGACTTACAGTCTAACTGACTACTCTACCATGACAGCCTCACTACAATCCAGTTCTCACCTGGGGAAGAGTTTTAATCACTGTGCCACATGAGGCTGTGGTGTTGAAAATGGCCATTAGGTGAACCCAGGAAGTGCTATGTTCAGGCAACTGTAGAAATGGAAATAAAGGGCATTCGCCTGGAACAAACAGTGAATACATCATCAGGATTCTTTGGCTAGATTTTGGACCAATGGTAAAAGCCATTGAGCATATTGTGTCCACCTGTAGCAGCCAATCAGCAGGATAATCAGAGGCTCTGTAAAGGAGCACAGATTACAAACACCAGGCCTGACCCCTCTCACTGTCTCCTTTCCAGCTGATGTTGCTGCTGAGTTTAAGGAGGTACCCTCATTCACTGAAAGTGGAGCTCTGCCTAATGAAAATTCAGGCTGAGGAAGAGGGGATGGGGGCACTTTGTCTCTTTGTCAATACCATTTGGTTGATTGATACCCACTAACCACATGGAAAGGATTTTTTGGCTCGAGTCCAGAGCATTACAAGCTCCTGTGCATTGTTGAAGCCTCTCAAACCAAGAAGGTTTAAAGAACACACAAGCCAGGAGAGCAAAGCTCATTTAGCCATCGAGCACAACAGCACTTTTATAAACTGGGATTTAGACACTGACCGTGCTTCCAATGCATCACATCTCTGGGTTGGAGCTTTCTGTTGCTGTAAGAGAGGTTAATAAAGTGAGTTGTGACCATCTGAATCCCATTTTTACGTCCATGTCACAACATGGGCACAGTCACTGAAATAGGCTAGGAAGCTGGTTGGTATGAGCGATGAGGAAATGCCACACTGGCTCATGGATGCCAGCAGATGGTGCCCATGAGCTGGAAGCATCTGCTTGTCTGATTCTTGTACCTGGAATTATTGGATGTTGATGTTTATGCTAACACTGATTTTGGAATGAGAAATGATGTAAGGTTCATTTGTTAATATCGACATTTTGTATGAAACTGCTCCATTGTTTCCAAACTAAAACCTCCTTCAGTGATAACAGATTGTGTTTCCTCTTCCACTGTTTTGATGTCAGTTGTTCTCCTGCTGGGAAGCTTTTGACAAAAGGCCAAGAACTGTTCAGCTAGAAGGTCATCCAACAATCATCCTCGCCAACAACGGTCATTTTTGTGCCTTTATTGTAATCAAATGGCCCAAGACACTTGACCAAAGTGTTACCATACAGAATTTGACATTCAGCCACAGAAGGCAATCAAAAGTTCGGACGAAGAAGTAGGTTTTAACGAGCGCCTTTTAAAGGAGAGAGTGAGTTGCAAAGATTGAGAGAGAAATCTCCAGAGTTTGTGCAGCTTCCAGTAGAAAAGCAATGAAAAAGCAAGGATGAGCAAAATGCTGGAGGAGCGCAGAGATTGGGAAGGATTGTTGAGGTGGAAGAGGTTTCAGGGAAATTAGAAAAAAAGGAGGGAAGTTTCAATATCAAGACATTGCTTAACCAGGAGAATGTTTACTAGAGCCATAGGAGTGATGAGAAAAGGCACAAGTTTGTGGATGGCACAAAAATAGGTGGGAATGCAGGTAGTGGGAAACACACACAGTCTATAGAGGGATTTAGGCAAATGGGCAATAACTTGGCAGATGGAAAAAAATGTAGGAAAATGAGAAGTTAGTCACTTTGGTAGGAAGAATAAAGGAGCTTAATATTATCTAAATGGAGAAAGACTGCAGAAAGTTGCAGCATGAGGGGGGTGGGATTCAGGGGTTCTTGTGCATAAGTCACAAAAAGCTAGCATGCAACTTTGGAGAATTGGGGAGACAAAGGGAATGGTGGCCTTTATTTTGAAGGGAATTGGGGTATAAAAATAGGGAAGTCTTGCTAAAACTATGCAGGGACTAGTTAGACTGCACATGGAATATGGTGAACAGTTTTGGTCTCCTTCACTAAGGAAAGATAGACTGACATTGGAAGCAGTCCAGAGAAGGTGAACCTTCTCACTAGATCAATCCTAGATATGGAGGGATTTTCTTACAGAAGAGGTTGAATAGGTTAGGCCTGTACTCATTGGAGTTTAGAAGAATAAGAGGCAATCTTATTGAGACATAGCAGATTCTCGGGGGACTTAACAGGAGGTGGTTTCCTCTTGTGGAAGAGTCTGGGACCAGAGGGAATAATCTCAGAGTAAAGAGATCAGCCATTTAATACAGAGATGAGGGGGAATTTCTTCTCCCTGAGGGGAGTGAATCTGTGGAATTCTTTTTCGTAGAGACTGGGTCGCTAAGAATGTTCAAGGCTGAGATAGAAATTTTTAATCAGTAATGAGATGGGGGTTATGGGTATTAAGTTGGGAAAGTGGAGTTGAGGATTTATCATTATCAGATTGGTTATGATCTCATTGAATGCTGGAGCAGACTCAATGGGCTAAATGGCCTATTTCTGCTCCTACATCTTATCCTTAATTTCCATTTCATTCTACCTAGTTCCAGCTTGCTCTGTCTTTCTAAAGTTTTGGAATATTTCATTGACTAATAACCAATGGCTTTGTGATTGACTGTAACCTGCCCTCCATCCAGAGTCTGCCCTGGAGAAGGAATAGATAATGACCTGGAGCTCTGTTTCTGAGTGAGTGAATTCTCAAGCTGATTGGCTGCAATGAGATTGATTTTGGATTTGGATCAAAGGCAACATTGGTCAATTATTTAATAAAAGCAAAATACAACAAATCCTGGAATTTTGAAATAAAAACAAAAAATGCTGGTTAAACGCACCAGGTGAGAGAGTATTCCTAAAAGGTGAAGAAGTTAATAACTCCTCTTTGGAGCAGACCTCTATATATTCTGTCAAGTTGAAGAATATCTTATCTGTTTTATAAATTATCTTTATGCTTCTGTTGGAAATGAGGTAAATGTTGCAGCAAGGAAGACGGAGAGGATTGTTGCGATGACACAGTTTTGTTTCATAACAGTCTGCAGAGAGTTTGCCTCAGTAATGAGGACCACAGTTTTGTGTCATTATGGAAGTGCCTATGATTACACCTTGGAATATAGAGCAAGAACACAGATTGATGATGCAGATACTCTGAGCTGTCTACCGTTGCCCATGAGCTACACTCAACCAGCAAAAATGGACAGCATCATGATATGTTTTATGGTTACTATGTCAATATCAGCCAATCAAATTAAGGCTTGGACTCAGAATGATCCCACATTGAGCTAATTAAACAACATCATATTAAATGTTGGCTTACAAGAGTATCTGACACTGGAATTATAACCCATTGTGACCAAGTACTGGAATTGAGCTTCGGGAATGCTTTTATTCTCTGGGGAGCCCTGGTAATTATCCCACATCTCACCCAAAGGCTGATTCCCTAAGAACTATATCACAGCCATCCAGGGATCTCAAACGTGAAAATGTGAGTGGGAAGCTGCACCTGATGGCCGGGAATAGATGGAGATATGGAGAAGATGGTTAAAACGTGCAATAAAAATAATCAGAGGGCCCCAGCGGGAGCCTCCACAGACCCTGAGAATGGATGTGAGAGCGTGCGGACTTTGCAGGATCACTTATGGATTCAATGTTTCTGATACTAATTGATGTTCACTCCATGTGAATGGCTTCTACTTCTTTCTATAAAACCATAGAGAGACTGGGGCAGGCCGGAATTCTCCCAAAAAATTCCAAGTATCAAATTCATGTGAAAACAGGAGTAAATCATGTTCTTTTTCCAATGAGAGTTCAGAGAAGATCACCCAGGCTCTGCCTTAGCCAGGAACACACTAGTCCAGGTTCACTTGCCTTCATCCCTTTGTTGGTGGAGATTCTCAATGGGAACCAATATGATAGCCTCACTGCTGGGACTGGAGACCATTGAAGACCCCAGGTGGATGGGACCAGGCAGTTCATGGGGCAGTACCAGCCTGGTACCTTGGCACTGCCTGTTGGGCACTGGGCAGTGCCATAGGGATGGGGCCTGAAGGGGGCCATTACAGCCATTACGGGGGAAGGGGGAGAGCGAGAGGTGTGCTCTGGAATGGAAAGGGGAAGCAATTTACCAGCTAAGCGATGTTTCCCAACCCTCAGGTCAATCAGCCAGGGCCGCAGTCTGGGGGATGGTTATCAGCTGGGGAGGTGGTCTGGGGGATGGTAATTGGGGAGACGGAGGGTGTGATTAGCTGCGACGGTGATCAGTGCGAGGAGATAGGGGGTGGGGTGGTGAGGGAGGTGACAGATTTTCCACAATATTCTGGGAACTTGGTGTTCCAGCGCAACGGCGCCCCTAGAGCTCAGCAGCTGGCCTCATGGGCGAGATTCCAGCCATTCTGTACTGGCGGGAATTGCACTACAACCTCTGTATAGCAGAGTGCCGGAAATTCCCATTACTCACTCCATTGAAAAAAAAAAGCGAGAAAACCTTCCATTTTGAACTTAGACTTTATTTGAGAAAATTCTGCCAGTATTTGGGACTATGCCGAGTTGAAGCTCTCTATAGGTTGTATCATGTTAAATACAAGCCTCAAGATCCCTTTATTGAACAATCACTATATTGATTTACAAATATCTTAACTTGTTTATTTAGAATGTGGGCTGAGTAAATGGATTTTGAATTTGTATAGGAAAATTAAAGGGGGAGGGATGTTCTGTGTGGGGTGGTAGTGCAGCAGTAGTGGGTCATCTGTCTTGAGGGACCAATGGGAACTGAGAGTGAGCCATCCCCCTAGAGGGTAAAGCCCTGTATCAGAGCAAGGATATCTGGTAGCCGTGTAGTAAGCACGTAAATGCTGAGCAACTGCCCCAGGCAGCCAAAGGCTACAAACTCCAGCACCAAGTTTCTCGTTATCGATAAAGAACTTTTTAAGTCTAAATTTTTTAAAGAATTCATTAATGGGATGTGGGCAGCACCAACTAGCCAATTACTCATCCAAAGTTTCACTGCAGAAGATTGTGGTGAGCTTCTTCTTAAATTGCTGCAGTCCCTGATGGATCCAGTTAGGGAGTTCCAGGATTTTGACCCAACGACCATAAAGCCAATGTTTCCTGGTCAGGATAGTGAGTGACTTGGAGGGGAACCTGCAGGTAGTGATATTCCAAGTATTTACTGCTCTTGTCCTTCTAAGTGGTAGTGGTCGTGCGTTTGGCTAGTTTGTGAGATAGCTCTTCTAGTTTTGGCACAAGTCCTCAGGTGTCAGTAGGGAGGGCTTTTCAGGATTGACAGGGCTGGGTTTGCCATTGTCATTTCCAGCGCCTGGGTCGTTGCCAAGTGATCCATCCAGTTCATTCTTTTCATTGCTCCTTGTACTGACTGGGAATAATTGAGTGGCTCGCTAGCTCAGTTCAGAATGCATCTAAGAGTCAGCCACATTACACATGATTCCAGAGCCACAGCAGGTTAGACTGGGTAAGGACAACAGATTTCCTTCAATAAAGGGCATTAGTAATATTTTTCTGACGATTGACAATAGTTTCATGGTCATCGTTAGACTTTTAATTCCAGGTGTTTCGATGAGTTTAAATTTCACCATTTGCCATGGTAGGATTTGAACCTGAGTCCCCAGGGCTGGAGCTTCTGTTCTCCAATTCTGCTTCCAATTTTGTCTATCTAGTCTCTCCCTCCATTTATTGACAGCCTGCAAAATAGATTTTCAGTTCTATTGTAAACCAATTCTTTCAAATGGAAGGTAAAAGATTTATTTTTAAGACAAAAGAGAAATATTGAGTGTTTGATCAAATTTCTCTCCTTCAGGTCCAATTGCTTCAGTTGCCTGTGGGAAGCTGGGGGATCGATGGACTTCAATTCTCGGGGCTGCCCTAGTGAGCGGTGGATTTCTTATTAGTATCCTGGCGACCAGTATCCTCTTCCTTTACGTATCTCTTGGTGCTATCGTTGGTAAGAAATGTTAGTTGTGCTTTTAAAGGTGTTCTATGTACAATGACCATTATCTATTCCTTAGAATGACCAGTCCATAAATCCAGGAGTGCTTCAGATGTTGAACATTTGGCACAATTGATGAGTAACCTCAATCTCACTTGGATGAAATTTAAACAAATGAGCATACTTATACATAAGAATGTTTTCATTTGCACCTCACCCTAATTGAATCACGGAGAAGAAATCTTTCTGAAATCTTTGAGGTAAACTGTAAACCACAACTTACTTTATATAAAAACACAAAATGCTAGAAAAGTTCAACAAGTTTAGACAGCATCTGTGGACAGAAACACAGCAGTTTAGCATGCGTATGACTCTTACAAGCTCTATATTTGCATTTGATTTACACCTTTGAAGTAAAGATTATTCCAAGGTATCTGATAGGAGGGTTAGAAAGTGAAATTTGGCACAAATCCACACAAAACAATCTTACTGCAATTAGTCAAAAGTTGGTCAAAGGGATAGATTTAAGGGGTGCTTTAAGGAGGAAAGAGAGGGGTGAGAGTTTTAGGGAAGGAATTCCAGAGCTTGGAGTCCAGGCAGCTGAAGGTAAAGCTGTCAATAGTGAAGCAAGTAAAATGCACAACAGTCCAGACTTAGAGAATGCAGAGAGTAATGGGCTAGAGAATTCAGAAGTAGGTAAGAGCAAGGCTATGGAGATTAACTTCAATTTGATAAGACAGAGACCGTCCTTGCTGAATTCACCACATTTATTAAAGAGTAACAACAGAAATCTAGTGGAAACTGTCAAAAATAATTTAATGTAAAACAAGTTTATACCCAGAAAGTGCAAGAGCTCCACTTACCAATACAACAGCTGTGAACGACTAAAGCATTAAACTAAATGGGGCAAGAGGCAAAACTGCACTGATCCTGGCAACAGAGAAAGGTACAAGGAGCAACAGAAGGTGACAAAACAGAGAGAGGAAGAATGAAGTTGTATTCGATGTTTAGGAGTGATTGAGCCTCTAGAAAACTGAAAATGGCGACACTTTAAATGAAAATAAGAAAATATTGAATTATTCAATTCCCAGAGAGAAGGTATAGCATTGGCTAAGAGAGAGAATCCACCAAAACTAACTGACTAGAAATATAATAATGAAAATGACATGAACAAAAACAGGAATTTATTGACAAGTCAGCCTGACATTGAAATACCAGACTCTGTCATTAAGCATGAAGTGACTGAACAACTTGATGCAGTTTTTTTCTCGCTTGATCTGCGATGTGAATCGTGGTGGGTGGGACAGGAGCGTGCAAAATTCTGTGGACGTGGGGCGAGATTTTCTAGTCTTGGGATGATGCAAATCCTGCTGATCAGAGAGCGGGATTTTTAAGAAAGACAAGCCTAATTTAGTTTGTGAAGTGTTGACCACAGTATTAGGTGCAGGGTATTGATTGAATATTCATAGGGACTTGGAGAGGCTTTTGATAAAGTTTCTCATAAGGCACTGTTAACTAAAGTTGAAGCTTATAGAACTAAAAGCAAGTTATTGACCTGGTCCAGAAATTGAGTGGCAGGAATCATAGTGCAGAACCTACACTGACAATTATCCCACCCAACTCCTAATTCCATAACCCCATGTATTTACCCTACTAAACCCCTGACAATCCACCTAACAGGAAACAGAAAGTAGGGACAATGGGTTTTGATGACAAACTATGAAGATTATTGTTCGCCCATCGTCATCGATGAGGACCTCGACACCATTAATCATTTTGAGGCTCATTGCGGTGTGTTCGAAGATGACTGATCGGGCCAATTTGGGCACGGAATGTCCTGGCACATATCGGACAGACTTGTGTAGACACTGTAGTTGCGCTGGTGGGTCTGGACTTGTGCAGCTCACACTTAAGTTGTGCTTCAGCAATGCACCTTGCTTCGTGAGCTTGACAGCCTTTGTGGATGAGGCAGCGCCACGTAGGAGGGTTTTGTGCCAGCGTTTTCTAGGTGATCGTATCAATGTCAAGAGACTTCAGGGAGGCGTTTCTTCTGCCCTCCATGCGAGCGTCTTCCAGCAAAGAGTTCCCCAAAAAGGAGCTGCTTGGGTATGCGCTTGTCTGACACACGGATAACATGATCTGCCCACCAGATCTGCGCGCTCATCAGCAGTGTGTGGACTGATGCCAGATTTGCTCTAGAGAGAACTTCAGTATCTGGTACTTTGTCTCTCTGATGCGTAATATTCTGAGAGGACAAGTCATGTGGAAATGATTGAGCTGTTTGCATACCTTCGATACACAGTCCACGTTTCACAGGCATACAGGAGGGTAGTGTGTACCACAGTGCTGTAGACCTTCAGTTTTGTTGCTGGGCTGATTCCTTGACATTCCCGTGAGGTGCTGCGCAGTCTCACAAAAGCAGAACTTGCCTTTGCTATTTTGCAGTTAACTTCTGCATCAATAGTCACTGCTTGGGAGAGGGTACTGCCAAGATAAATGAACTGGTCCATTGCCTGTAGTTTCTGCCCTTGGATTGTGATTATGGGTTCTGTGTACGGTGCACGAGGAGCAGGCTGGTGCATGACTTCAGTCTTTTTAATGTTGATGGTGAGTCCAAAGTTATCTCAAACCGTGGAAAATTTGTCCATACTGACTTGTATCTCTGGCCCTGAGCTAGCAGACAGGGCGCAGTCATCACAAAGAGGAAATCTCTCAGAACAGTCTCTTTCACTTTGGTAATAGATTGAAGTCTCCTCAGGTTGAAGAGCTTCCCATCCACTCTGTACTTAAGGCTGATTCCAGCAACACTGTCCTGGAAGGCATCATTCAGCATAGCAGTAAACATCATGCTGAACAGTCTGGGTGTGAGCACACAGCCCTGTTTGATGCCATTGGTGACTGGGAATGCCTCAGAGGATTCTCCGCCATCCAGTACCCTGGCCATCATGGAACTGGCGTACCATCATTTGACATGATCCTCCACAGGCCTTGTTGGCTTACAGTGTCAAAGGTTTTTGCAAGGTCAACAAAGGTTGTGCAGAGCTCGCGATTCTGCTCCTGATGCTTCTCCTGAAGTTGGTGTGCAGCAAAAATCATGTCAATAGTTCCATGACCTTTGTAGAAGCTACTCTGTGACTCTGGAAGCAGGCCCAGCTCCAGATAAGTGACCAGACGATTTAGCAGGACCCTCGTGAGGGTTTTTCCTGTGATAGAGAGCAGCGAGTTTCCTCGGTGGTTGTCACATACTTGCCAATTGCCCTTCCTCTTGTAGAGGTGTACGATGGAAGCATCTTTAAGTTTCTGAGGAATGGATCCTTGCTGCCAAAAGGTCTGGAACAACTTGGTGAGCTTCTCTAAGTGCAGGACCAGCAGTTTTATAGATCTCTGCAGGTATGGCATCTGCCCCTGGGGCTTTGCCACTGGATAACTGGCTACTACCGGTGGGTCATCCATGGTGCTGTTGATATCAGCCTGGGGAATCCTGTCTATTGCTTCATTGTTAATAGATGACAGTCGGTTGAGGACGGCTTCATAGTGTTCACCCCATCTTTGCAGGATCTGAGGCCTCTCAGTAATGAAAGTTTTTTTTTTTAGAGCAACACAGCACGGGAAACAGGCCCTTCGGCCCAACGAGCCCGCACCGCCGTCATAGCTGTATAGTAACAATTCCATTATCCTATTCTAATTTTAGGTTATTCCTAATATGGAAGAGTCTCAATGTAGGGACAATTTGTTTCCCAATCAGCCTAAGAGCGAATTTTTTGGGATGTGGGAGGAAACCGGAGCGCCTGGAGAAAACCCACGCAACCACGAGGAGAACGCGCAAACTCCCGCAGACACCGGCCCAATTCCAAGTGTCTGCACAGCTACAGCGATAGTCACTGAGCTGTCATGGTGCCCTTCAGATGGTCCAGATAAAGCACTCATTTACGACATGACGCACCAGGCAACCCATGAATCAACATCCAAGAGCTGTCCTCGCACCACCTGCCGAATGCATGCTCCTTGTTGGTCAAGTTGGACCGAATTACCTGTGGGGAAAAAAAAGCCATAGTTAAACAGTCCTACTATATCCCTCTATCTGCATAACGCTCATGTGGCTGTCCAAGAGACCCTTAAACAGCCCTAACGTGCCTGCTCCCACCACCTTACTCGGCAGTGCATTCCACACCCCCACTACCCTTTGTGTGAAAAACTGCCCTCTAATATTCGTCTTATACATAGCCCCTCTCACCCTAAGGCCATGACCCCTCGTCCTATCCATTTCTGAAGGTGGAAAAAGTTTACCACCATTTACTCTATCTATACCCCTTATAATCTTATACACCTCTATTAGATCCCCTCGAAGCCGACGTCTTTCAAGGGAAAACAACCCCAGTCTATTTAATCGTTCCTCATAAGACAGTCCTTCCATACCAGGCAGCATCCTGGTAAACCTCCTCTGCACTCTCTCCAAGGACTCCAGTTGTACCATCTGTACTCAGGAGGGGAAACTCCTGAGAGATTGAGATCCGTAGAGAGTGCCGAGGGGTTCATAGAACTGTTTCAAGTTGTTTCTGTCAGTGTATCCCTGTATTTCATCTGCCTTGGTGCTCAGCCAGGTATCCTGCATTTTACACAGTTTATTCTGGACTGTCCTGTGAGCACTGGAAAAGCATTTTTCTTGGCAGCTGAAGATGGGTCGTTCTGACAGGCCTGATGAAGACGATGCTTTTCAACAAGTAGAGCCTGTATCTCCTCATCATTCCCATTGAACCAATCTTGCTGCTTGTGGGTGGAGGGCCCAAGTACCTTCAGCCCAGATGAATGGATAGCATCCCTGAAGCGTTCCCAGCCGTCCTCAGCACTGCCTGCGAGGTGTAGGTCAGCAAGCGTGATTTCTAAGTCTTCAGCCAGTGCTGAAGCTATGCTGGGGTTCTTTAGCTTGGCAGCATTGATTCTTTTCATAACCTTGCTTCCTTGTGGTCACCTGTTGGGTCTGATGCAGAGTCTCATTTTGGAGACAGTGAGCCTGTGATCTGTCCAGCAGTCAGCACCACACACGGCCTTGGTCACTCTGACATCCACCCTGTCTTTTCTCCTGACAATGACATAGTCGATAAGATGTCAATGCTTAGAGCGGGGGTGCATCCAAGAGGTCTTGTTACGGGTAGGCAGACGGAAGGTTGTGTTGGTGATGGGGAAGACGTGTGCTGCACAGGTCTTCATTAAGAGTAGGCCATTACTGTTACACTCGCCCACTCCATGCCTCTCAATGACTCCCTGTCAGATTGCAGAGTCACACCCTATTCTTGCATTGAAATCGCCAAACAAGATCAGCTTGTCGGTGCTGCTTACTGCTGATAGTAGGGTGTCTAGTTCTTTTGTAGAACTTGTCTTCTATCTCATCCAGGTTGTTCATTGTGGGGGCGTAGGCGCTGATCAGGGTGGCTTGACTTCCATTCTGTAGTGGAAGCTGGAATGTCATAAGCCGATTGTTCACACCCTTGGGTAGACTAACCAGTTTCTGAACAAGGTGACTCCAGACGGTGAATCCAACTCCATCATCACGATGCTCATCGCTGCTGTGACCCCTCCAGAAAAAACCGTATCCACCTCCAGTTTCACTCAACTGACCCATGTTGACGAGATGAGTTTCGCTCAGGGCTGCAATGTCAATGTTGTATCTTGCAAGCTCTCTGGCAACAAAGGCTGTTCTTTGGTCTGTCTGCTGTAGGGTTGTCCAAAAGCATGCACACATTCCAAGTGCCAATGGTGAGCGGTGTCACCTTGTGTTTTGTTTTTGTTTGTTCAACCGCAAGATGGGATCCCCGCAGGCCAGGCTGTAGTGAAGCAGGCAATGTTTAGGGCACCTTTTCGAGCCCCTTCCTCATTCTACGGAGGTGAGCAGTGCGTTCCTGAAGAGGATTGCTTAGTCGCCCAGGTAGACACCGAGTTCCACTGCTGCTTCAGTCAGTGGAAAACAACCATTAGACCTGAACTGCCTGTATACAGATCTCTGAATACCGTTCTCAGTGTATCCACATCTGATGCTTCATTGCTCACCCATCGCCACAGGACTTCAAGGGTTGAACAGGACACTGATGATGATGGTATCGAGACTAGCGCTTGATTTGGATTAAAGTGAAGGAGAGTTGTGCAGTGTCAGCCTCACTCTCTTCCCAATTCTCATCTAGATCCAGTGGCAAGACCAGAGTCAAGCCGGCTGGAGGTGGGACTGGGTGCAGTGGATGACCAGGACGTCTTCTGTGCCTTGTCCTGCTCTTTGCGCTCCACAACGCTTGCAGAGACTGCCTTCTTGACTGTTGGACCTTCCATTGGTCTCGTCCGCTCAATCCGCTAGAGTCTGTCTTTACGTGCTGGGATAGACATCTCCCTATCTCACTGAAAGTTGAAACCCATCGACTACCCTCACCTGGTTTAGCCGGCTTGTCGAGGCCATTGCCCAGGGTGTGGCCGCAGTCGCACACAAACAGCTACGGGGAGCCACAGATGAGAGCTGAGTGCCCGGTGGGGACAGAGAATGGACAAACCGCCCTGAAAGGACGTGACATGTTCTCCCACCAAAAGTACTACCCCTCCCTGATACCCTAATGAAGATTAATGTCCACAGGGATTTGAGCTAGTGCTTCAGAACTTCACAGCATTTATTAATACCTGTGATCATCTAACTGGTTGAAAGCGAATGGATGTGGAATATCCGTGCCTTTGTTTTGGGTTTTGAAAGTGTGGCCCATTTATCTGTATCCTGCCTGTTACAAATAGCCCATGGAACATGTCATTTGATTTGATTAACCAGATTACTGTGATGTTTGGGCAATGCTATTTGGTATTGTGCCGAATATCGCAAATTGTGTTAACAGCTACACTAACATCCAATTTAAGATAATCATTCCAATTCATAACATAACATAATTCATACATAACGTCATGTATTACACTTAGTGCAAGTGACATACATTCCTACACAGGGACGTGGTCCCTGAAAACAAAAGGAATATTTGAATTACGTGAAAGTTTGGAGAGCCTATAGTTCCCTGTTGCTTTCTCCAATCAGAGTCAACTTGTCAACCAATCAACATCCTCTTCTCCTGAGGTATAAATCATTGAGAATATTTTAAAAATTGCCATTTTTTGTACTTGTCCCTGATGAGCGGATGACAAAAGGATCTGCGACATAACTTTTCAGTGATTTTTTTTTTATATATTGTGATATGGACAATAAATACTAATTTTCACATTCCAGCAATGTATTCCAAAAAAAATGTTAGAACTTCAAAATATTAGCATTAGTATCCTTAAAATTAAAGAAATTGTTTAACTTTTTTGCTACATGCAAGTGGTTTGAAGATTAAAGACTGAATGGGCAGAGCTGGGAAAAAATTCTGATGGGAGTGGGAATATTTACAGAAACAATTTCTCAACATTTTATTCATTGTGGTGATTGGACTTTTGTGTTTGAATACAGAAGTTCAATGATTGAGGAATAATTCTTCCTGACTTCCAAAACCTGCACAGCTGTGTGTGAGTAGATATGTTGGGGTTCCTGTACATAAAAGGCTTACACATGTCTGAGAAATAAATTTGCTGCTTTGATTCATTACTCGGCAGAGATAGCCTTGTGGGATGAGTAGGCCAAAAGGAGAGCAAGATTCATCCATAGCCACTCAATTCCCCGAGGCCTGTTTCCGAGCGGTTAGTGAATATCGAACACACACTTTTCACACACTCTCTGACTGAAGACTCGGAAAACACAAGTTGACACATGTACTGAGCCGTGAATATTTGTTACAGGAATTGGCTTTGCTTTCCTCTATCAAGCGGCGACTGTGATGCACGCAAAGTACTTCAAAAAAAGACTAGCGACTGCCTACGCCATTGCACGGTCAGGAATGGGCCTGACCTTTGCCCTTGCTCCTTTCACACAGTTACTGTTGGTAAAATATGACTGGCAAGGTGAGTAATATTTGTTTAATTTTATTCATGGCTGAAAATTAAATTGTATCACACATTTTAAAATGAAGCCTTTAGCAAAGAAAACTTTGAGGTAAATTGAGGAGAGAAATGTCACTAATGGTGATTTCTGGCCTTTTTCTGGTATTTGTGCTAAGGTTATAGCAGCAGCTCAGAAACTGGCAGAAATCTGACTCACTATCGTACACGGCTGAGTTATGTGAATTTTATTGACCGTTGTATTTGGAAGAGAAGATGCGGCTCCTTCACAGAAGATTTGGGTAACAACATTTTGGGAGCATCCAATTTTGTGTTTGCTGTTGGACTGATCACTACTGGCCTTTCAACAGCGTAGCCTAAGAAAGTTTTTCTGTAGAATTATAAACATCACAACAACTAAAACCAGGCACATATTCCAGCTGCCATAGGCTACTCAACATGAACAAACTTGCTTCCTTTCCGATAGTTCACCTCATTAACAAGTATTTTGTCTTCTGTAGATACAAGAGATCTGAGATGAAAACAGTAAGTTTTGTCAACATTTGTGGAGTGAAAAACAGAGTCGATGTTTTGTGTCCAAAATAACTTTTCTTTCCAAAGAAACATTAACTGTGTTTCTCTCTCCACAGGTGCTGCCAGACTTGCTGAGCATTTTCAGCACTTTATTCTCCTGCCTTTTCCCCATAACCCCTGATCCCCTTATTAATCAAGAACCTATTTATATCTGTCTTAAAGACACTCAATGACCTGACCTCCACAGCCTTCTGCGGCAAAGAGTTCCACAGATTTATCACTGTCTGTCTGGCTAAAGAAGTTCCTCCTCTTCTCTATTTTAAAGGTGGTGCCCTCTGGTTTGTTTTTCCAACTAGTGGAAACATCCTCACAACATTCATTCTATCCAAGCCTCATGATATCCTGTAAGTTTCAGTACGAATCCCACAGCCCCCACCCCCCCCACCCCTCTACCCCATCCTTCTAAATTCCAACAAGTACAAATCCAAATCCTCAACCATTCCTCATGCAACCAACTCTTCATTCCAGGGATCATCTTATGAACCTCCTCTGGACCCTTTCCAAGGCCAGCACACCCTTCCTTAGATATGGAGCCCAAAAGTGCTCGCAATGGATAGAGGCTAAGTCATAAGATTTACAACATGGAAACAGGCCCTTCAGCCCAACTTGTTCATGCTGCCCTTTTTTTAAACCCCTAAGCTAATCCCAATTGCCCGCATTTGTCCCATATCCGTTGGTTCAGGAGGGATTGTACAAACCTCAGGCAGACGTGCCAGTAAAATCCTATCCTCCATTTCTAAATCTGTGTATTTCTGTTTCTGTAACGTTGTCTGACTTTTCCCTACTCACCAACTGTTCTTAACCTCATTCACACCTTTATTACGTTGAAAACGTGACTGTTCCAATGCACACGCGGCCATCGTCCTTATTCTACCCACTATAAACATCAGGTTGTCCAATATTTTGCTGCTCCTGTTCTCGCTCTAACCAAGTCCCATTCACCCATCACTCCATGATGTGCACTCACATTGTGTCCTAGTTGAGCAAAACATTCACTTTAAATTTCTTATCATTGTTTCAAATCTCTGTGGCCATTCCTATCTCAGTAACATCCAGCCCCACAAAGCCTGACACCATTATCTTGTTCTGGTCTCTTGAGTATTCCGAATTTTAATCTCGCCACTATCAGAGTCTGCGCCTGGACCATAAACTCAGAATTCCCTCCCTGGCCCCTCAGCCTCTCTCTTCCTCAGTAAGTTTTCTCTTTGACCACCTTTGTTCAGTAGGTGGTGTGAAATTTTGTTTGGTAATGTGAAGTTTTGGGGTGTTTTTCTATGTTAAAGGTACAATATATATTCAAGCTATTCTTGTTGGTAGTTTTTAAATATAATGTATGAATCTGGTGTAAATGTTGACAGATCAGAAACCCAAATGTAATAAGTTTGAATAGTTTAGTAACACGTTTTTTTTAATCTTTACAGGTGCATTGCTGATCTTGGGAGGTATAATGTTGAACCTTATTGCTACCAGCATGCTGCTGAGGCCAATTTATCTGCATGATCACCAATCCACGTACTCACAGCCACCCAGTAACAAGCTGAAAGCACCACACGGCAATCTATTCCAGAATGGGACAGCAAAACCAGGATTAATGGAAAACTCGGAAGGCTGTTTAATTACGGCCAATCCCATTGTGACCCACGCAGCCATTGGTCACCTGGATGTTTCCACAAATCCGGACAGCTGCATCCTGAGAGATGAGAATGTGACAATTAGCCCCTCCCGGCTGGAGACTGAATCAAGCATCACACACGAGAGCAAAGCGTTTCTAGACAAAGTAACTTTCAGAACAGCACACAAAGAGACTTTAGGGCTCTGCAGCAGGAGCAAAGAAACACAGAGTCCTCCTTCCAAAGAGAAGCTTCTCGACTTCTCACTGTTACAAGATCCTTTCTTTTGTATTTACACTTCCTCAGTGGTGTTCAGCCAGTTAGCATACTTCATTCCCTACTTCCATCTGTCAGCCAGGGCCAGGACGTTGAATATTGATGCCATGGATGCATCCTTCATCATTTCTGTTGCAGGTGAGCACAGCCTAAAAAGTATTTCCTCAATGTTTATCCTCTGCTTTAGATTTCCTTTCGTAAGAGAACTTCTCTTTGTTGTTTGGTTCAGAACCTGAATATTTTTGAGAAAAGAAACCTGTCAAAGCTTTTCATCTTGTACTCATCAGAACATTCCAGAAGCATACCAGTGTAAAACAGAAACTGTTTTTGGGTAAATTGCCACTGTTTTCTCAAGTCAATTCAGTGATCTCTCAATTACAACACAAAGCAGAATCTACATTGGAGGAAATTTCATGGATGATTGAGAATAACGCTGATTTGGGATCTGTTTTTGCTTCATGTTATGAGTTTTTCGCAGGGAGTTAGAAATAGACCATCCACGCCCCATTGCCATTGCCACTGCCAGTGAGAACAGAGAATTTAGCACTCAGCCAAATCTCCAGGCACTGCAGCGGAACTGGAGAATCCCAGCCAAGGGCAAGATTGGAGAATCCAGCTGCAAGTCTGAGGGAATGGTCCAGTCAACAATCTCTTCTCTCATTCCCAGCTGCAAGTCTGTGAGGAAAGGGCAGAGCCTGAGTACAGAGAATGGGTAATTCTGAATAGGCTTTAACATCTGCAAACTGTAACCTAGGACAGAAAATAAATTTCTGACGTAATTCAAACTCAACTGATTTTAGGATGGTATAGCACAGGAAAAGGCCCTTTGCCCACAGTGAGTACAGCACAGATCACTTTCATAGGTATTGTAATGATATCACAGAGTTCCTTACCAATGTCTATCTTAATCCAGACAATATTTAATCACTTTAACACTTACACAAAATGAAGATCGTGCTATGAATTGTGGAGATGTTTTTCCTCTTTAATAAGGTATAATGCCTCCACTTGCCAATGCATTGCTGTAGCAATGACTAGCATGACCTGTACTGGATGTATTAGACCCCATAGGGTGGAGGTGCGGAAATGAGGTTGGCAGAATTCACAGTGCATTTCCAACTGACAGGAAATCGACACCGAATTCTGTGCTGAGAAACTCATTAATTGTGTAAAAGTGAGACACTGATAAACTTCTAACAGGGTTAGAACCATAGAACGTTACAGCATACGAACAGGCCTTTTGACCCTTCTTGTCTGTGCCAAACCATTTTTTGCCTAGTCCCACTGACCTGCACTTGGACCAAGCTCACTCAACCTATCTTCATAAGGCATGCTCCCCAATCCTTGTAAATCTCCTCTGCACCCTTTCAATGGCTTCCACATCCTTCCTGTAATGAAGCAACCAGAACTGAGCATAGTATTCCAAGTGGGGTCTGATTAGGATCCTATAAAGCTGCAACATTATCTCTCGACTCCTAAACTCAATTCCTCAATTGATGAAGGCCAATTTAGTACTCTTTCCAATAATTTACCTATTATTGATGTCAAACTTACTGGCCTATAGTTTCCTGGATTACTTTTTGAGCCTTTTTTAAATAACGGAACAACATGAGCCATCCTCCAATCATCCAGCACCTCACCTGTGGATACTGACATTTTCAATATATCTGCCAGGGCCCCTGCAATTTCAACTCTAGTCTCCTTCAAGGGAATACCCTGCCCAGAGTAGAGGGGATTTATCTACTCTGATTTGCCTCAAGATAGCAAACACCTCCTCTACCCCTTTAACCTGTATAGGTTCCATGACCTCCCTACCTGTTTGCCTTATTTTCATAGACTCCATGCCAGTTTCTTTAGTAAATACGGATGCAAAAAACCCATTTAATATCTCCCTCATTTCTTTTGGTTCCATACAAAGCCAACCAATCTGATCTTCAAGAGGACCAATTTTATCCCTTACTATCCTTTTGCTCTTAGTATATCTGTAGAAGCTTTTAGGATTACCCTTCATCTTGACTGCCAAAGCAACCTCATGTCTTCTTTTAGCCCCCCGCTGATTTCCCTCTTAAGTTGTTTCTTGCACTTTTTATATTCCTCAAGCATCTTATTTGTTCTCTGTTGCTTATACATGTCATACATCTCTCTCTCCTCTTCTTTATCAGAGTTCCTATATCCCTCGAGAACCCTGATTAGAGAGAAGGTAGATTCAGAAAGAATTTTCCCTCTGGAGGGAGTCCAGAACTAGGGATCATAGTTTGAGGATAGGGGGTAAACGCTTTAGAATTGAGGAGGGGAGAAATGTTTTCATCCAGAGGGTGGTGACTATGTGGCATTCGCTACCACAGAAAGTAGTTGAGGCCAAAACGTTGTCTGGTTTCAAGTAGAAATTAGATATAATTCTTGGGGCTAAAGGGATTGAGGATATGGGGGAAAGGGGGGATCAGGATATTGAATTTGATGATCAGCCATGATCAAAACAAATGGCTGTGCAGGCTCAAAGGGCCGAATGGCCTCCTCTGCATCTAGTTCCTATGTTTCTGTCTCACACCTATCCAGGATCCAGTTGATCCTGTTAGAGGGGTCAGTTTTTGTTCAATGTGTGCAGGAAGGTTTCATGACTCAGGATGTAGATAGGCCAACAAGAGGTGAGGCTATATTGGATTTGGTACTGGGTAATGAACCAGACCAGGTGTTAGACTTGGAGGTGGGTGAGCACTTTGGTGACAGTGACCACAATTCGGTTACGTTTACCTTAGTGATGGAAAGGGATGGGCACATACCGAATAACAGTAGTTATAGCTGGAGGAAAGGTAATTATGAGGCTATTAGGAGAGATTTAGGATGCATAGGGTGGAGCAGGAAATTGCAGGGGCTGGGGATATCTGAAATGTGGAGCATATTTAAGGAACAGCTTCTGCATGTCCTTAATGAATATGTACCTGCCAGACAGGGAGGAAGTGGTCGAGTGAGGGAACCATGGTGGACTAGGGAAGTTGAATCTCTGGTGAAGAGGAAGAAGGAGGCTTATATAATGATGAGACGTGAAGGCTCAGTTAGGGCAATGGAGAGCTATAAATCAGCCAGGAAGGAGCTAAAGAGGGAGTTGAGAAGAGCTAGAAGAGGACACGAGAAGACCTTGGCGGATAGGATTAAGGAGAATCCTAAAGCTTTTTACAGGTATATAAATAATAAAAGATTGTTTAGGGCAAGATTAGGGCCAGTCAGAGATAGCAGTGGGAAGTTGTGCGTGGAGCCTGAGGAGATAGGAGAGACACTGAATGAGTATTTTTCATCAGTATTCATGCAGGAGAAAGACAATGTTGTCGGGGAGAATACTGCGATACTAGGTTGTAGACTGGGCAGGATTGAGTTTCATAAGGAGGAGGTGTTAGCGAATCTTGAGGGTATGAAAATTGATAAGTCCCCTGGGCCAGATGGGATTTACCCCAGGATTCTCTGGGAGGCTAGAGAGGAGATTGCAGAGTCTTTGGCTTTGATCTTCATGTCGTCGTTAGCTACAGGTATAGTGCCAGAAGACTGGAGGATGGCAAATGTTGTCCCTTTGTTCAAAAAGGGGAGTAGGGACCATTCTGGAAATTATAGACCGGTGAGCCTGACTTCTGTTGTGGGCAAAGTCTTGGAAAGAATTATAAGGGATAGGATTTTTAAGCATCTAGAGAGGAATAAATTGATTAGGGATAGTCAGCACGGTTTTGTGAAGGGTAGGTCGTGCCTCACAAACCTTATTGAGTTTTTTGAGGAGGTGACCAAAGAGGAAGATAAGGGTAAGGCAGTTGATGTAGTGTATATGGATTTTAGCAAAGTGTTTGATAAGGTTTCCCATGGTAGGCTACTGCAGAAAATGCAGATGCATGGGATTGAAGGTGATTTAGCAGTTTGGATTAGGAATTGGCTAGCTGATAGAAGACAGAGGGTGGTGGTTGATGGGAAATATTCAACCTGGAGTGCAGTTACAAGTGGTGTACCTCAACGATCTGTTTTGGGGCCACTGCTGTTTGTCATTTTTATAAATGACCTAGATGAGGGTGTAGAGGGTTGGATTAGTAAATTTGCTGACGATACCAAAGCGGGGGGAGTTGTAGACAGCGAGGATGGATGTTATAGTTTGCAAAGGGACATAGATAGGTTGCAGAGCTGGGCCATGAGGTGGCAAATGGAATTCAATAAGGATAAGTGTGAGGTGATTCACTTTGGTAGGAATAACAGGCATATGAAATACAGGGCTAATGGAAGGACCCTTAATAGTGTTGTCGAGCAGAGGGATCTTGGGGTACAAGTACATAGCTCTTTGAAAGTTGGCACCCAGGTTGATAAAGTTGTTAAGAAGGCGTACGGTGTGTTAGCTTTTATTGGTACAGGGATTGAATTTAGGAGCTGTGAGGTTAATGTTACAACTGTACAAAACTCTGGTGCAGCCGCTCTTGGAGTATTGCGTACAGTTCTGGTCGCCGCATTATAAGAAAGATGTGGAAGCATTGGAAAGGGTGCAGAGGAGGTTTACCAGGATGTTGCCTGGTATGGTGGAAGGCCTTATGAGGAAAGGCTGAGGGACCTGAGGTTATTTTCATTAGAGAGAAGAAGGTTACGCGGTGACCTAATTGAGGCGTATAAGATGATCAAGGGATTGGATAGGGTGGATAGTGAGAGCCTTTTTCCCTCGGATGGTGATGACCAACACGAGGGGACATAACTTTAAATTAAGAGGTGGTAGTTATAGGACGGATGTCAGAGGCAGGTTCTTTACACAGAGGGTGGTGAGAGCGTGGAATGCCCTGCCTGCAGCAGTTGTGGACTCACCTACTTTGGGGGCATTCAGATGTTCGGTGGATAGGCATATGGATGATATTGGAATAGTTTAGGTTAGAGGGTCCACTGGCCAGCGCAACATCGAGGGCCAAAGGGCCTGTACTGCGCTGTTATGCTCTATGTTCTATGTTCTAACTGAAGGCATCACGAATCTCAGTTTGAATTCTCTGATTTATTGTTTGTCCACACTCCGACTCAGTCTCTTCCTGTGAGATTCACATTTGCTTGATGCTTACCTCACTGAAGATAGTTTCTCCAACTTGTGGAGTGTCAGGAAGATATTAAACTCTTTATTGAAAGTGTGTGATTATTCTGCTTGTTTCTGTTGCACAATATTGTGTGAGGACAGCTGAAACACTCTGAGGGATCAGAGACAATAGTAGCACCAAAGAACAAAACCTGGATAGGAGATGAAATCTCCAACCTCATCTCACTGGCTGTGATAGTTTCTTATTAATGTAGTAATAACTACCTCAAGTAAGTTTGGGTTGTGTTTCAAATCTCAGGGTGAGCGTCTCAGGCTGACCTTCTTGGTGATCATGGTTTAGTCAGTCAGGAGGCTGGAAGGTGCAAATCTAACTGTTGAATTTGCTCTAACTGTGTTTGATTAGATATCCTTTTAGGACCAGGAAAAATCCCACCTTGCCTTCATTTTCCTCCTGGAATCTGGTCGCAATTAAAATAGTGCGACCACATTGAGCTTCCACAATGGCATCGCCCTGCAGAAGGTCACCCTCTTGAGGTTCATTGGCCTCCTGCTCATTCTCCTCCATTTCACTCTCTGGCAAGGGATAACCCTTTGCAATGCCAGATTATGAATGATGCAGATTGTACTGCAGTGTGCCACCTGTGTGATTCAAATCTCATTAATGCACTTCAGAATGCCAAAGGGTTATTTGATTAGATACCATGTGGAGCTCTGAGCATCTCTCCCAAAACATTCTGAGGCATGGGTATTATTTCAGTGAGAGCTTTTTGTTCCCAAGTAGCCAGCCCTGTAGAAACTCTGTCCCTTTCAATATCTCCTGGCACTTGGAATGAATCGGGATATAGGAATTGTGGCAGCCGCAGGGTACCTGATACAAATGTGGTCCTCATGATCACACACCAGTTGAACATTGATGGAGTGAGAATCTTTTTGGGACTGCTGCTACAGAGACTTTACCTGGTACAGTTGATTGCACTCTTGGGAATCCTGAGATAGCTACAAAGTCATTGAATCTTACAACCTGAATATCTTCAACATCAAGTCTCAGCTTGTGGTGTGTTTTATTGTAGGGGGCCTCGGTGACTTCCTTGATGTGTCAATGTGTTGCGGAATGTGAGATGACACCTTAGTTCCCAATGGATCCCTGAATTGACCCACAGACAAAATAGTTGAGTGCGATGCTCATCTCCACTGCCAGGGAATTGCCTCTCATTCCATAAGGCGTTAGGTCTTCCAAAGAATGAAGCAGTTGTGATCTACCAGGGTTCGGGACAAGTGCAGGTGGACACCACATTGCCCTGCACTCTTCTGTAAATAGAATTGTCTTTGTTGATATACCCTTGGTCTGATGAGTTGGCTGAGTCTATCTTCTGAATCTCATCTTCTTCTTGTGGCTTCCCTGGGCCACAGGCAGGACAGCTTTCTAAAGTTGTGCTCAGTGTTACTTGTCCCTTCTGTCTTCTTCCATTCTATTGGAACCCTTAAAAAAGCAGCATTGAAACTTGGATCCATTATTGTTTCATCCTTCTGTCTGAAATGACAGATTGAATGGGTTAACACAATCTTGTAACAATATTAACTGTAATGTTTAGAACATAGAACATAGAACAATACAGCACAGAACAGGCCCTTCGGCCTTCGATGTTGTGCCGACCAAAATAAAAAGCAATGCCCCTCCTAACTAAACCATTCCCTTCTCATCCATATACTTATCAACTAACCTCTTAAACGCACCAAACTTGGCGCATCTACAACAGCTGCAGGCAGGGCATTCCACTCCCTAATCACTCTTTGAGTAAAGAACCTACCTCTGATATCCGTCCTATAACTCATACCCCTTAATTTCAAGTTGTGTCCCCTCGTGCTAGCTTTCTCCATCCTAGGAAAAAGGCTATCACTGTCCACCCTATCCAAACCTCTAATTATCTTATATGCTTCAATAAGATCCCCCCTAGCCGCCTCCTTTCTAACGAAAACAACCTCAAATCCTTCAACCTCTCTTCATAGGACCTGCCCTCCATACCAGGCAACATCCTAGTAAACCTCCTCTGTAACCTCTCCAATGCCTCCACATCTTTCTTATAATGTGGCGACCAGAACTGCACACAATACTCCCAAGTGCGGCCGCACTAGAGTTTTGTACAGTTGCAACATGATGCTGCGGCTCCTAAATTCAATCCCCCTACCAATAAAAACTAAGACTCCATAAGCCTTCTTAACAACTTTATCCACTTGACTGCCTACTTTCAGGGATCTATTGACACATACACCAAGATCCTTCTGTTCCTCAACACTATTAAGAGCCCTACCATTAGCCCTATACTCTACACATTTATTGTTCCTGCCAAAGTGCATTACCTCACATCATTACCTCACATCATGTTTCACTGTGACATCTGCCCCCTCAACCTTGTTGCTGATGCAGTCTTGTGTCTGAGACACATCAGGTGACTAAAGTCCAGAAACTTGACCAGACTCATCACATAAACACAGTAGCCGCAGGAGTAGGTCAGAGGCCAGGAATATGCAGTGAGTAACTCGCCTCCTGACTCCCTAAAGCCTATCCACCATCTACAAGGCACAAGTCAGAAGTGTGATGGAATACTCCCCACTTGCCTGGATGGGTGCAGTTCCAACAACACTCCAAGATACTTGACACCATCCAGAACAAAGCAGCCTGCTTGACTGGCATCCCATCTACAAAAAGTTTTGGAATAACATTCCAGAAATTGTGAACAAAGAGATGAAAGGAAGGAACTTAAAACAATTGCAATCATCAAGAAAAGGATACTGAGAAAATTGTCAGAACTAATAGCTGATAAATCCCCTGTCCTTCATCTTAAAATAAGTGGCTGCTGGGATAGGAGATAAATTGGTTTTCATTTTCAAAAGTTCCCTAGATTCTGTAACAATCTCATCAGATTGGACAATGGCGAATCTGACTTTTATTCAGAAAAGGAGAGAGACAAAAAGCTGAAAGCTACAGGCCAGTTAACCTAACATTTGTCAGAGGGATATTGTTAGAATCTATTATTAAGAGGGTTGTCGTGGGGCACTTGCACCTCAATGCAATCAGGAGAGTCGACATGGTTTTGTGCAAGGGAAATTATTGTTCTAATTTATTGGAGTCCTTTGAAGAAGTGATTAGCCACATGGATAAAGGGGAATCTGTGGATGTGCTGTACTCGGATTTCCAGAAGGTATTTTGCAAGATGCCACATCAAAAATTATTGTACAAATGAGTTCATGGTAAAGGGGGTAATATATTAGTACGGACAGAGGATTGCTTAGGTGACAAGAAGCAGAGAGTAGTGTAATAGGAATCAGTACTGTGGACTCCACTACTTACAATCTATGTTGTATATTTACCATCATATATATTTTCAGTCTTATGTTACAATACATATCTATAATCTATGGCAGCATGATGGCATAGTGGTTAGCACTGCTGCCTTACAATGCCAGGGATGTGGATTCAATTCTGGTTGTGGGTCACTGTGTGGAATCTGCACGTTCTCCCTGTGTCTGCGTGGGTTTCTTCCCTGTGCTCCAGTTTCCTCTCAGTCCAAAGCGTGTGGGTTAGGTGCATCGGCCATGCTAAATTGCTCCTTAGTGTCCCAGAATATGTAGGTTATTATCCTAGGGATAGGCTAATCTGCCTGTAGGGGATAGGGCAAACTCTCTCTTTTGGAGAGTTGGTGCAGACTCGATGGGTCGAATAGCCTTCCCTGTATTGTAGGGACTCTATGATTTGAGGCCAGTGGTTTGGACGAAGGAATCTGCAAAGACTTGAGAGTAGCTGGTTAAATTTAAATTCCATTGATAAATCTGCAATATAAAGCTTGTCTCAGTAATTGTAACAAATATCATTTCTTGTAAAAAAAAAAACCCATCTGGTTCACTCATGCCCTTTAAGGAAGGAAATCTGCTGTCCCTGTCTATATGTGAGTCTGGAACCACAGTTATGAGGTTGAATCTGAAATGGTCCGGCAAGTCTCTCAGTTCAGAGAGTCAGGGATGGGAAATACTGGCTTTGCCAGTGATACTGGGATCCCATGAAAGAATGCATTTTTAAAAAAATAAAATCAATGGTTGTAGCCATTTTGAATGGAATTCAAACCTCATTTTCAAACAAGTTCCTCAGTGTCTGAGCATGTAGGAATGAAATGCCTTTGGATGCTCTGAGAGTGAGAGGCCACAGGTAACCTGTGACTTGTGTCTTAATATTGTGGTGAGATACAAAGGCTGGGTCTGGTCAGCCATGTTGCAACTGATCTGAGAATATTAAGGCCAGGCTAAGAATGGACATCAAGCATTCAGGACCCTTGGCTTCTGAACAATAGCCCCCTCTCTGCCTGCAATCAATTAAGACACATGAAAACCTTGTCAGTATTTATATTGTAATGATCTATCCACTCACACTCAGCCTTACTGATGTGATTGTTAAATGTTGGACTGTTTTAACCTAACTGTCTGCTGTTTTTCTGGATTAGAGACTTTCACTGTAAGCCATGTATTTGCACTGTTTTCCCTCTAATAACTCAGCCCTGTGCTGGGCACTTGGATTACAGCCAGGGCTTGAGCATCAGAGTTTAACATCATTAAGACAGACTGGTATCCTGGGCAGGCTGGTGATAGGAAGTGAGCTTGGTGTGAGTTGCATTATGAATGCTTCTCCTCTTATCCTGTTGGTGTTTTACGTGCCCGGAATTGTAATGGTCACTCTGCACTAACTACCCGTCCATCAGCTTGAGAAGAATGGCAATCACATGGCAACACCACACTGGCCGGGGTTTCAGCACAAGCTGTGGCTGAGTGATTGAGCTGCCACAGGGGGGTTAGAGTTAAGCTGGATCATTCCATGTTATACTCTGACGCAAAATACTAGCCCAGAGAACTGGCCCAATCTAGCCTTCACAATAACACTTCTGTTCTTCAGCCTGAATTTCCCGCAATGTGAAATCTGTCTAGTCTCGAATGCTGCTTGTTCAAAATCTGTTCTTTGTAAAAAGAAGCCATTCATTTTCCTGGCCTGAGTTCTGTGTCGCATACAGTTGCCTAGCAAACTGAAAGCTTCTCCAGCTGATTTTATTTAACTTCTCTTTCCCTCTCGCTCTCTCAGTCACTTTCTTACTCCAGGATTCTCATTGGAGCAAATTCAATTTGGAAAATTCTACAACTGCCCCAGAAATCTTCAACTTTCATTTTTCTCACATAACATTCTGAAACTGTATAGAACATTATAACACAGTGCAGGCCTTCTGCCCTCGATGCTGCGCCAACCTGTGAAACCAATCTAAAGCCCATCTAACCTACACTATTCCAATATCATCCATATGTTTATCCAATGACCATTTAAATGTCCTTAATGTTGGCGAATCCACAACTGTTACAGGCAGGGCATTCCACACCTTTACTACCCTCTGAGTAAAGAACCTACCTCTGACATCAGTTCTATATCTATCACCCCTTAATTTAAAGCTATGTCCCCTCATGTTAGCCATCTCCATCCGAGGAAAAAGGCTCTCACTGTCCACCCTATCTAACCCTCTGATCATCTTATATACCTCTATTAAGTCACCTCTTAACCTTCTTCTCTCTAACGAAAACAGCCTCAAGTCCCTCAGCCTTTCCTCATAAGACCTTCCCACCATACCAGGCAACATCTTGGTAAATCTCCTCCGTACCTTTTCCAATGCTTTCACATCCTTCCTATAACGTGACGACCAGAACTGAACCCAATTTTCCAAGTGCGGCCGCACCAGAGTTTTGTACAGCAGCAACATGACCTCATGACTCCGAAACTCAGTCCCTCTACCAATCAAAATTAACACACCTTACGCCTTCTTAACAACCATATCAACTTGGGTGCCAACTTTCAGGGATCTATGCACATGAACAACAAGATCTCTACGCTCATCAACACTACCAAGTAACTTACCATTAGTGCAGTACTCTCTACTCCTGTTACTCCTTCCAAAGTGAATCACCTCACACTTTTCCACATTAAACTCCATTTGCCACCTCTCAACCCAGCTCTGCAGCTTATCTATGTCCCTCTGTAACCCTGCAACATCCTTCCGCATTGTCCAGAACTCTACCGACTTTAGTGTCATCCGCAAATTTACAAATCCATTCTTCTATGTCCCAGGCTGTGAGATACCTCAGGGGGACCCCAGGGCCCAGGCTATAGACTACATTTTGATGATAATAATAATTGTGCTGGATCTGTTTTAGAATCCCAGTCTCAGAGTATCAGAATCTTAGTTGAAGTTTTTAAAAGCTTACTTATTAGCCACAAATAGGCTTACATTAATATTGCAATGAAGTTACTGTGAAAATCCTCCAATCACCACACTTCGGCACCTATTCAGGTACACTGAGGGAGAATTTAGTGCAGTCAATCCACCTAATCAGCGCTCTTTCGGACAGTGGGAGGAAACCAGAGCACTCAGAGGAAACCCACGCAGATATGAGGAGAATGTGCAAACTCAGCGCAGACAGTGGCCCGAGCCAGGAATTGAACCTAGGTCCCTAGTGCTATGAGGCAGCAGTGCTAACTACTGTGCCACCCCATTAAATTCCATGGGTTGCACCATTATTCACTGGGGATGGGTTACGCTGGCAGTGCTGCTTTTACTGATTCCACCCTCCCACCGCACCCCCCTCTCCCCCCCTCCCACTCCTGGTTGGGGAACATGTGCAAAGATTTTGCTGGCAGGAAAGTAATATTGTGACCATAGATTACAACTTGTAACCAACTAAGTGTGTGGCCATGTCAATTTTGTGAATGTTGTTAAGAACACAGGTGAGGGTAAACACTGGATTATTCCAAATCCCAGACTGAAAACTTGAAACAATTGCCCTTGACGCTACTTTGCAATTTGATATAATGTGGGGAAAGATTTGAAAGCCAGAGAATGATGCCCCAGACATTTTATATTTAAAAAAATTGAGCAATAAAATAAACAATATGGTAAACTATTTGTACGCTTAACAAAGCCTTATACAGCCTCAGAAGTACACCACCAATCTTTGTGTCATTAGCAAACTTACTAACCCACCCCTGCACTTCCTCATCCAGGTCATTTACGAAAATGATAAACAGCAAGGGTCCCAGAACAAATCCCTGGAGCACTCCACTGGTGACTGACCTCCATGCAGAAAAAGACCCATCCACAACCACTCTCTGCCTTCTGCAGGGAAGCCAGTTCTGGATCCACAAGGCCAAAGCCCCTTGGATCCCATGCCTTCTCACCTTCTCAAGAAGTCTTGCATGAGAGACCTTATCAAACGCCTTGCTGAAGTCCAAATAAACCACATCCACCGCTCTTCCTTCGTCAAAACGTTCAGTCAATTTTCAAAGAACTCAACTAGGCTCGTAAGGCACGACCTGCCCTTATTTTCATACTTTATTTTCCCCTTTTTAAGCAATTCCTTTATCATCCTTTGCTGAATTCTAAACAGCTCCCAATCTTTGGGTTTGTTGTTTTTCTTTTCTGTCTGGCAGAATCTAATACTATCTCTAATTTTTCTTGTAATTTATGGTTTATCTTTCAGGTTTTCCTTTTGCATGAGATAGGAATAAACAATTGTTGCAGTTCATTCATGCGATCCTTGAAACTTTTCCATTGTCTATCCGCTGCAATCCCTTTAAGAAACTGCATTGTGTGCAGTTTTGATGTCCTTATCTTAGAAAGGATGCCCTTGTTAGAGAGGGAATACAGTAAAGGTTTACCAGGCTAATATCTTGGAATGGCAGTTCTGTCATATGAGGAGAAACTAAGTAGGTTAGGATTATATTCACTGGAGTTTAGAAGAGTGAGGGGGGAATCTCATAGAAACTTATAAAATTCTAACAGGGTTAGACAGAGTAGATTCAGAAAAAAATGTCCCAATGGTGGGGGAGTCCAGAACAAGAAGTCATAGTTTGAGGATAAAGGGTAAATCTTTTAGAATTGAGGTGAGGAGAAATTTCTTCATCCAGAGGGTGGTGAATGTGTAGAATTCACTATCACAAAATTTAGTCGAGGCCAAAACATTATGTCATTTCAAAAAGAAATTAAATATAGCTCTAGGGGCTAAAGGGATCGAAGGATATGGGGTGGGGGGTGGGGGGTGGGGGGAGAGGAGGTATCAAGATACTGAATTTGATCATCCATTGAACATAGAACACTACAGCACAAACAGGCCCTTCGGCCCACAAGTTGCGCTAAAATTATCCATACCTACCAGGCCATAGAACAATCTGTAACTCCCAATCCCATTTAATCCCATGTACTCATCCAAAAGTCTCTTAAAAGACCCCAGCAAGTTTGCCTCTATCACCACCAACGGCAGCCAATTCCATTCAGTCACCACCCTCTGAATGAAAAACTTACCTCTAACATCTCCTCTGTACTTGCCCCTCAGCACCTTAAACCTGTGTCCTTTCGTAGTGACCATTTCAGCCCTGGGAAATAGCCTCCAAGAATTCACCCTATCTATTCCTCTCAACATCTTATAAACCTCTATCAGGTCGCCTCTCAACCTTCGTCTCTCCAGGGAGAAGAGACCTAGCTCCCTCAACCTATTTTCATAAGGCATGCCTCCCAATCCAGGCAACATCTTATAAATCTCCTCTGCACCCTCTCAGTAGCTTCCACATCCTTCCTGTAGTGAGGCGACCAGAACTGCACACAGTACTCCAAGTGGGGACTGACAAGGGTCTTATAAAGTTGCAGCATTACCTCCCGACTCCTAAACTCAATTCCTCGATTAATGAAGGCCAGTACAATACGCCTTGATCAAAATGAATAGTAAAGCAGGCTCAAAGGGCTGAATGCCTATTCCTATTTCTATGTAACTTTTCTCAATCCATCATAACCAACTCACACTACATATCATTGTAATTTCCTTTATTAAGATTCAGGATGTGAGTCTCAGAATCAACTATGTTACTCTTGATCTTGATGAAGAATTCTATAATGCAGCATTGCTCATCCCCAAGGGGCCTCACACAACAAGATTGCCAATTATTCCTTTCTCATTACACAATATCCAGTATAGAACGGCTACCCTCTAATTGGATCTTCAATGTATTGATCCAGAAAACCACTCCAAGAATTCTTCTACACTGTTATGACTAATTTGTTTTGTCCAATCTAAATGCAGATAAACCATAATTCTGTTTTTTTTTAAACCACATGTGCCTTTAATTTTCTGTTAAGTCATCCAAACATCAGTACTATAGTTTGGGGGTTTATATCCAATCCCTATTAACATTTTCAGTCCCCTTAGTTTTCCCACTGTGATCCCAATATGGATGGGAATGGGATGAGGTTGGGATTGGGATTGAAATTCTGAGGTGGATGCGATTGGGATCCTGAGATGGATGGGATTGGGATTGGGATTGGGATCCTGAGATGGATGGGATTGGGATTGGGATCCTGAGGTGGATTGGGTTGGGATTGGGATCCTGAGATGGATGGGATTGGGATTGGGATTGGGATCCTGAGATGGATGGGATTGGGATTGGGATCCTGAGGTGGATTGGGTTGGGATTGGGATCCTGAGATGGGCTCGGATTGGGATTGGGCTGCGGAGAAATCCACTCACTGACACACTGAATATTTCTCACCCACTCCTCCTTGTATTTTTGCAGGGTGACAAATTCACTCATTACACTCAGATCTCCCGTTTGCCTTTACTCGTGGCCTGTTGATTACAATTTGGTTCTGAGCTAGAATATTTTTGTATTGGACTCTTACATTTCTGTTCTCCCAATTGAGCCAGACAAACTCACTAACCTTTGGTCCATTGCCAGAATTCACAGGCTCTAACCTGCTCAAATGATCTTGCTAAACTCGCGTCGAGAGTCTTATTTACAGCAAGAAATCATCAATAGAATGAGGGTGATGACAGAAGGCTGCTTTGGTGACTGGAAGCCAGTGTTCAGTGACGTATCACAGGGATCTGTGTTGGATCTCCTTTTATCATAGAATTATAGAGGCCCCACAGTGCAGAAGGAGACCATTTGGCCAATCGAGTCTGCACCAACCACCATCCCCTCAGGCCTTATTCCTATAATGCCACATGTTTACTCTGCTTATCCCCTGACAGTAGGATCAATTTAGTTGGGGATCGAACCCACGTCACTGATGCTGGGAGGCAGCAATGCTAATTGCTGTGCCATAAATGACATTGATGACTATTGAGACTAATAAGTTCTCAGTGACACAAAGATTGGATGGATGGCTAAAAGTGACGTGGAGTATCTTGGGCTACAAGAAGATATAGACAGAATGGTCAAATGGGCAGATAAATGGCAGATGGAATTTAACCCTGAAAAGGGAGAGGTGATACACTTTGGAAGGAGCAATTTGACAAGGAAGTATTCAATGAATGCTAGGACATTAGGAAGTTCTGTGGGACAAAAGAACCTTGGAGTATTTGTCCACAGATTTCTGAAAGCAGAAGGGCACATTAATAAGGTGGTGAAGAAAGGCACATGGGACACTTAGCCTTTATCAATCAAGGCATAGATTACAAAAGCAGGAAAGTCATGATGGAGTTGAAGAATTTTGGTAAGGCCACAGTGGAGTACTGTATGTAGTTCAGATCCCCACATTATAGGAAGGGTGTAATTATATTGGAGAGGATGCAGAGGAGTTTTCCAGGATGCTGCCTGGAATGGAACATTTAAGTTATGAAGACAGTTGCATAGGCTTGGGTTGGTTTCATTGGAGTAGAGAAGACTGAGGGATGACCTGATCGAGGTGTACAAGATAATGAAGGGCACGGACAGAGTGGGTAAGGAGCAGCTGTTCCCTTTAGTTGAAGAGTCAGTCATATGGGGACATAGGTTCAAAGTGAGGGGCAGGGGATTTAGGGCGGATGTGAGGAAATATTTCTTTACCCAGAGGGTAGTGATAGCCTGGAATGCACTGCCTTGTGGGGAGGAGGGGTGCGGTGGTGTGATAGAGGCGGGTTCCCTCATCTGCTTTCAAAAATACCTGGATGAGTACTTGGCACATCATAACATTCAGGGTGGCTATGGGCCAAGTGCTGGCAGATGGGACTAGGTGGGAGTTCAGGTGCTGGTGTGGACTCAATGGGCTAAAGGGCCTCTTCTGTGCTGTATGATACCATGAGAATCTAATTGCATATTGGTCTTTCCATTCTCTCCATTCTTCCTCTGGAATTTCCCTCTGTTGTGTTTGCTGAGTGAAAGTATTCAGGGATATTGAACATTGGAATGAATTGGATCGAGGCACAGATTAATCAGGAACTGATGAATTATGAAAGAGGGTGAATGGCCTCCTTTTATTCTTGAAGAGGTTTCAGTTCTCACAGTCCTTGCTTGTCTCTCATACAGTTTCCTCTTTCAAAAACCTCCTCTGTTTTATCCTTGACCTCCCTTTTGTTCACCCTTTTACGTCTTGGTGAATAGTGGCTGCTCTGTGAAGCGCTCTAGGTTTACTAAATTCTAAGGTTGAACATTTTATCGACACTCATTAGATGTCACAATGAAGAATAGTAATTTGGATAAAGAAAAAGATCAGGAAGAATTGCATTTACATAACTCTTTTCAAAACCTTGCAACATTCTAAAGTATTTTACGACCAATGAAGTTGTTTTAAGATGTATTTACACACAGTACGCTTCAACAAAGACCAATGAATAATGATGTTGGTGGAGGGATTGACCAGGACACTATTCCTTCTTATAGAATCCCCGCATACAGAAGAAGGCGCACACTGACAACAATCCCACCCAGGCCCTATCCCCATTAACCCACATTTACACTGCTAATCCCCTGACACTAGGGTCAATTTTGCATGGCCAATCAACCTAACCTGCACACCTTTGGAGAGTGTGGGAGGAAACTGGAGCACCAGGAGGAAACCCATTGAGGACACGGGAAGAAGTACAAACTCCATGCAGACAGTGACCCAAGCCAGGACTCGAACCCAGGTCCCTATCGCTGTGAGGCAGCAGTGCTAACCACTATGCCACCATGTCATCTTCTCTTTGGAATAGTGTAATGATTTTGCTACATCCATACAAGAGGACAGATGTGGGTTTGGGTTAACATCTCATTCTTCTATCCTGCCCCTGCAATAGTATTGCAGTCCCTCAGTGCTATCCTTATCAGGAGTGCCAGCCTGGATTTTCTGCTCAAGTGATAGGATTGGGATTGGAACCCACAGCTTTCCATCCCAGATGTAAATATCACTAACTCAGCCTTTCTGGCAGAGATGAGGTACAAGCTAATATCCATCGAATCCACACCACAGCGAGAATCAGCAACTTTCATTAGTGGAAAATTGGACAGGAAACAAATGAGATTTCAATAAAACAAAAGTTGCTAAAAGGCCAATGTTTATTCTTCAAAGACCTTTTCCTCCCTCCTTTAAAGCAATCCTTAAAACCTATCTCTGTGACCAAGCATTTTTCTACCTGTCCTTTTATCTCTTCTCTTGGCTGTGTCTGACAACACTCATGTGAACTGTTTTGAATGTTTGATTATTATTAAAGCCATGAGTAATTGTTGGTCTTATTGTAAGAATACTCGTGTGATCTACTCTTTCAGGTATAACAGAGACTGTGGCCCAACTTGCTTCAGGATGGATAGCAGACCAGAACTATGCTAACAAGTTCCACTATCACAAAGCTTACCTTCTCTTGTGTGGCATTTCCAACCTGTTGGCTCCACTGGCAACCACGTATGGCCAGCTGATGACATATGCCATATTCTTTGCTGTGTTCTGTGGTGGATACATGGCTCTGCTGCTCCCTGTTTTGGTAAATCACTCACTTTTCTTTTACATCTGCACAGCATCTGTTCATACCCCTTTTTAGGACAGGTCCTTCAGTAAAATTGCTATAGTCCTAATTGACCATAGGCTGCTCTCCCCTTTGAGGGGGAAAGCTGACGAGTAGTTAGAGGCAATGTTGAGAAGGCAGGATCTTCATGAATAACCTCAGCAGTTAGGGGAATTGAACCCACACTGATGGTGTTGCTCTGCATCACTAACCAGCTTTGCAGCCAACTAAGTCAATCAACTCCCAGTTTCTTTCAACAGATATTTAAGGAAATGTCACCCAGAATTGCCCATTTGTGGAATTAATGACACATATTTAAGACATTGGTATGAGTTTGCTATAAGTCATTAGCCTATTTCTGTGAAGGAATAGCACAGTAATAGCAAATCAAAGAACAAAGAACAAAACAGCACGGGAAACAGGCCCTTCGGTCCAACGAGCCCGCGCCGCCACCCCGATGTTCCCATCTCTACCCGCGATCCCTGTCCATGTTTATAGATCTATGGATTAAAAACCAAATTTGTGACAATTTAGGGAGAATTTGTTTTGCCAGTTAGCCTAAGAGCACATCTTTGGGATGTGGGAGGAAACTGGAGCTCTCGGAGAAAACCCACGCAAGCACGGGGAGAATGTGCAAACTCCCAGAGACACAGGCCCAAATCCATGTATCTGCACAGCACAGAGATAGTCACTGAGCTGTCGTATTGCCCATCAGATGGTCCAGGTCAAGCATACACTAACAACGTGAAGCACTAGGATACTCTCGAAAAAGATCCAAGAGCAGCCCTCTCACGACCCATCGCGTGTATGCCCCTTGTTAGAAAACAAGGTGGACCAAAGCACCTGTAGGATAAAAACAAGTACATCAATATCATCATCTATTCACACACTTCTCAGGGACTCCCAAGGCTCATGATCCCTATTTTAAATCAGTTTTCTATACCCCTCCATTCCCATTCTGTTCATGTGCCCATCTAAGTATTTCTTAAATAACTCCTGCCTCCACCACACTGTGTATGAAAAAACTCCCTCTAGCATCCAAATTATACCTTACCCCCCTCACCCTAAGCCCATGACCCCTTGTGCTATTTGAGTCCATCCTAGGAAAAAGCTTAACCCTGTTTACTCTATCAATCCCCTTCAAAATCTTGTACACCTCTATCAGATCTCCTCTAATTCTACGTCTTTCTAAGGAAAACAGTCCCAATTTGACTAATCTCTCCTCATAATTCAGACCTTCCATACCAGGCAGCATCCTGGTAAACCTCCTCTGCACTCTCTCCAGAGTGTCCACGTTCTTCCAGTAGTAAGGCGACCAGAACTGGATGCAGTATTCCAAATGAGGTTTAACCAGCGTTTTATACAACTGCAACATTAAAGGCCAGCTCTTGTACTCTATACCCCTTCCTATAAAGGCTAACATACTATATGCTTTCTTCACAACCTTCTCCACTTGCTCTGCCACCTTCAGAGACTTGTTCACCTGCACCCCCAGGTCCCTCTGCGTTTCTGTACTCTTAATAGGTCTACCCATTATCATATACCTCCCCCCTACATTCTTTCTCCTGAAATGCGTCACCTCACATTTATCAGGATTGAATTCCATCTGCCATCTGTCTGCTCAAGCTACCAGCCTATCTATGTCCTGCTGTATCAGTAAACCTCAGAGTAGAAATATCCACAGGGTGAAGAAATTTTCACAGCGAGGCAATTCAATATGCTCCCATTCTGGTGACATCACTTACAGGAAAGTTGATGGAGATGAAACCATATTCAGGGGCCAGATGATGATGTATTGTTAACAGATAGCAATGAAATGTATCTGGATCTACTTGTACCCATTAGCTTGCTCATCAATCTTTATGTTCTACAGGTTGACCTAGTGGGCGTGACAAAAGTACGAAGTTCAATGGGTTTTTCAATGTTTTTCGCTGGGATTGGCTGCCTGACAGGACCTCCAGCAGCTGGTAAGACCATTAGTGCTATTCCGTGGAAGTCTGCACTCCCCAGCATTCAGTATTCCCCAACCTTTCACCCAATACACAACGGTTCCCCAAATATGATAATATAAGGATATATAATAATGATTTATAATATTCCCCCACAGTTTCTTCAAACGAAAGTGAAAATTACCAAACATTCTGGGAAGTGAACTATTTTGAAGCTACTGTCTCTAGGTGACACCATGTGGCACAGTGGTTAGCACTGCTGCCTCACGGTGCCGGGGACCCTGGTTCAATTCCCAGTTTGGGTCACTGTCTGCGTGGAAATTATATGTTCTCCTTGTGTCTGGGTGGGTTTCCTCCAGGCGTTCTGGTTTCCTCCCCCAATCTGAAGGACGTGCTGATTAGGTGCATTGATCCAAACAGGTGCTGAAATGCTGCAACTCGGGGAATTTCACAGTAACTTCATTGCAGTGTTAACGTAAGTCATACTTACAATTAGTAAATAAACTTTATACAGATATTGTACCAAATCCTCGTCAGGTGTTGCAGAATTCTTCTGTCCAAATTGTACAGTGGGAGAAAACCAATTGACCCATTGGGTGTTCTCTCAAACATGACTACAATGACCCTGTATCCTCCTCACACACTGGGTCAGACAATGAGCTGTGTGGGCTTATAGTCTTGGGAGAGCAGCAATTAACGTGAAATTGATTAACCACAGACAGAGAAAGTGTGACAGGGATTTGACTATTAATGTGCCTCTGTCATTGTAGAGAGACTGCAACAGGCACATAAAATTAAACCTTTCCTCTGGCGCTGCTGTAATGCATACTATCTCCTGGAATTGAAAATAATCTGCACTAATAGCGCCTGCTCCGTTCTAAACTTATCCCATACCTCCACTCACCACTTTTCTAGGAATTAAAGATTAATCTCTAGGACTTTTCTGCTTGAGGGTTTTGCATTTTCTTTGAACACCATGATTTATTACTTATAAAGTAATTAGAGATGCAATCAAGGCTGTTTGGCTGATCATGATGAGACAAAGTAATGAAAGGTGTTGTTCCAAGTAGAAAGCGACTGCAGCTCTTTTTTTTCATCCCACAGAGACTCGTATTATTGTCAATTCTGTCTTTCCTAAAGATGTCGATTTCTGCTGAGTTTGAGTTTTGTGCAAACTGTTTACCAGGCTGGTCACAGCACACCCTGGAAATAATGACTGATTTATTATTTTAACTCAGTATATTACAGCTTTGTGCAGGATTCTGTTTGCATGTGTAACGGATATAATAGATTTTCTGTGATGTATCTTATTCAGTCTTTCAAAAAGTTTTGTAATGCCAATAATTTGGATATCGAAACACCAATCTACAGGGACACACTTTATAATTGAGTAGCGTTTGACCTTGTGCCTTTTGTAGTCTGGTGATTATAACTCAACACCACAATCTGTTGAAATATAATATGTTCCCCAAAAGTTTCTTCAATCAAAAGTGACAATTACCCAGCATTCTGGGAAGTGAGCTGTTTTGAAGTATGTTATTGCCTATACTGATATTGTATCAAATCCCCGTCAGGTGCTGGAGAATTCTCTTCTCCAAATTATATAGAGGTAGAAAACCAGTTGACCCATGGGGTGTTCTCTCAAATATACATCCTGACTACAGTGACCCTGTATCCTCAATATACTTTGAAAAGGCTCAACACTTTTGGTTAGATGGGGTATTTTTTACATGTGTCAATTCTGTGCTCGAGAGAAGAGCTAATCAGTAACCAAGTTTTATGATTAGATTCCCAGTCCCTCCTTTTGCATTTGTAAAATTAAAAAAGCAGAAAATATACTGGACATATTGCAAGCAGGAACAGGACACCTGTTCACTCAGTGTATCCACAACAGTAAAGGCAGGAGAAATCCTTACTGCTTGAACCAATCCACATTGGATAATGTGTTGAATTTTCATTATAACACAGTAAACACAGAGTGCAGAGGGGACAAATCAATTGACCCTTGCTGAAATGGGGGTGCATTATGAGAACAGCATTGAAAATTCAAATCTACAGAAATACAGCTAAGAGATCTTTAGAGGAATATAACGTATTCAAAGGGCATAAGATTAAACTAGTGAAAGATAGAAAGAATTTAAGGGAAGTTTCTGCAATTAAAGAATGTGAATTATTTGGAAAGTATTACCAGACGGGCAAGTGGACATCAAAAGAGTTGGAGACACCATGGGACAAGTTAGCATCAGATGGACTTTGACAGAATAAATTATTTTTTTACACGTGTTTTAAATGAACATATTTAACAAAACTACAGCACAAAAACAGAACTGAAATTGACAGAACATCCCCAAACGCAGCATTACAAATTTAAATAACCAGGAAGCTGTTACAGCAGGGGGAAATGATGAGAAATGGGTCAGTGACTGGACACAGACTAGGCTTGAATAAGAACATTTTAAAACTTTACACATGGGAGCAAACTTTGGTAAAACTATGTGGTCAGTTCTCTCTAGAATCTATCACCTGTTGTCCTGGAGATGTTTGGAGAATCTACAAAAGACGCATGCTCACAGAAGGTTGTGACATAATGGTCTTGTCACTAGACGAGTGATCCAGAGATCCAGGGTCATGCTCTGGGGAACCTAGTTCAAATCCCACTAAGTTAAATTTTAAAATAATCTGGAATTATAAATATAATAACCATAAAACCATGTTAATTATTGTAAAAACACATATGGTTCACTAATGTTCTTACTTGGACTGTAGTTTGGCCTACACCTGACTCCAACACAACTGCCACTCAGTCCGAAAGTAATTAGGAATGGGCAACAAATGCTGGCCTTGTCAGTGACAGTCACATCCCATGGAAGAATAAAAACCAGGTCTGACTTATTCTGCCTTAATCACTTTGGCCACCTGTGTTACCACTTTTGGAGAACTGTGAAACTGCATAACCAGATCCCTCTGTGTTATCCTCTGACAAGCCCCGGTACAATCAGCAACTCCAACAATCTTCATGTCATCTGCAGCATACTAATCTGACCACCTACATTTTCCTCCAGATCATTTATATATACTACAAACAGAGGTCTCAGCACTGATCTCTGCAGAACACCACTAGCTACAGATCTCCATCCTGAAAAACTGCTACACTCTGTCTCCTATAACCAAGCCAGTTCTGTAGCCATCTCAGCAGCCCAGCCCAAATCCTACGTGATTTTAGTTTTTATATCAGTCTACCATGTGGGATCTTGTCAAAAGCTTCCCCACCACTGACATCAAACTCACCAGCCTATAATTTCCTGGATTATCCCTACTTCTTTTCTAAACAAGGAAACAACACTGGCTATTGTCCAGTCCTCTGGAATCTCGCCTATGATTAAAGAGAATGTGAAGTTAACAGTTAAAGCCCCCAATTGTTTCTTCCCTTGCCTTCCACAGTAACCTGAGATAGATCTCATTGTATAATCATAGAATCTCCACAGTGCAGAAATAAGCCATTCAGCCCATCCAAGCTTCACTAACAAGTTTGTACTGGATGAAAAGGGAGAACTGATTGGTTGGCAAGTATATTCTGGTAGAGATGTTGCCATGAAGAATGCTGCAATTGATGGTGATGACAGTTAACTGCCAAACATTGTTTGAAATTTAAACTAGTCTGTCTGACTCTCATTGGTCAAGGTATTCCCCTAAGGAATGCATCGATGAATGGCTTCACTTATTGTGTTTGGCTGAAATAAGCACAATGTAAGTGCATTTTCTTTCTGATTGTAAAGAACTAGGCTCTGTGTATTAACAGCTGTACACACTTTCCAGTATGTGCAAATTGCCACACTTACAGCCTGACTAGCAATCTTAAATTGGTACAGCATAATTCTTAGCACACTGAGGATTATTTAGTAAATGTTGTCCAATTTAATGTTGGACGCTGTTTTATGTTTTGCAAAGACAGACTGGTTGGATATGATCTGTATCTTTCCCATTGTGAAAGGCAGGAGGGATCTGATGCTTGATACAATCCGCTGTCGGTCTTTGGGGTTTCATAGCCTCTATACCTAGCATGAAATTGGCATATACCACATAATTTATTTGTGTGACAGGCAGAATGTCTTTTGGCTTGATGGGTGCATCAGTTAGTGACAAATATCACAACTCCCTATTAGTCAGGAGCATTCAGGCCAAGATAAATCAGAAAAGGAAAGCTTATGACAGTCACAAAAGAATTAATACTGTAGAAAGTCTAGAGGAGTATAATAAATAAAGGACTGAGTATTTTGTTTCTGCCTTCACTAAGGAGAGGAATGATTCTAACATTCTCATGAAAGAGAAGTGTAAATTATTAGATACAATAAGCATAATGAGAGAGGAAATAGTGGAGGAACTGGTATCCTTGAAGGCAGATAAATCATAGAACTCATATGGTGCAAAAGGAGGCCATTCAGCCCATTGACTCTGCAATGTCTGCCGGAATTGAACCTGAGTCCCTGGCACTATGAAAGAGCAGTGCTAATCACTTTGCCACAGTGCCAGATGGATTGTATTCCAGATTGTTGAAGGGGAAGTAGCAGATAATCTGAGGATCATTTTCCAGTCCTCATTAGATATAGGAGTCCTGGAGGATTAGAAAAGGCAGAGAGTGGGGATAAAGGGGTCCTTTTTAGGATGGCAGCCATTGACCAGTGATGTGTTTCAGGGGTCGGTACTGGGACCACAACTTTTCACAACATACATTATGGTTTAGAAGAAGGAACTGAGGCATTGTTGCTAAGTTTGCAGATGATACAAAGATATGTAGAGGAATAGGTAGTATTGAGGAAGCAGGGGGCTGCAGAAAGGCTTGAACAGGTTAAGAGAGTGAACAAAGAAGTGGAGGATGGAATACAATGTGGAAAAGTGTGAGGTTATGCACTTTGGAAGGAGGAATAGAAGCATTAACTATTTTCTAAGTGGGAAATACTTAGGAAATCAGAAACACAAAGGGACTTGGGAGTCCTTGTTCAAGATGCCCTTAAGGTTAATGTGCAGGTTCAGTTAGCAGTTAGGAAGGCAAATTAATGATTAATCAATGATCTTTCAGTTAGGGATCCTCTCAGAAGGAGCGATCACAGTATGGCTGAGTTTAAAATATGGATGGAGTGTGAGAAAGTAAAATCCAATACCAGTATCTTGTGCCTAAACAAAGGAGACTATAATGGGATGAGGGAGGAATTGGCTAAGGTAGACTGAGATCAAAAACTTTATGTGGGACAATTTTATAGTGGAGGACTTTCAAAGCAATCTTTCACAGTGATCAACAAAGGTATATACCAGTGATAAGGAAGGGCTGTAGAAAAAGAGATAATCAGCCATCGATATTTAAAGAAAGATATCAAATTGAAAGAGAATGCATACAAAGTGGCAAAGAGTAATGGGAACTAGAGGATTGGGAAATCTTTAAAGGTCAACAGCCATGAAAAAAGCCATAAAGAAAAATAAGATGGATTATGCAAGTAAAATAGCTCAGAATATAAAAAGATAACAAAAGTTTCTACAAATATATAAAAAGAAAAAGTAACAAATTAACATTGATTCTTTAGAGGATGAGAAGGAGGATGTAATAACTGGAAATGAGAAAATGGCTCAGGCATTGAACAGGTATTTTGTGTTGGTCTTCACAGTGGAAGACACAGATAACATGCCAAAAATTGATGACAGGGAGGTTATGACGGGTGAGAACCTAGAAACTATCATTATCATGAAAGAGTAGTGTTGGACAAGTTAATGGGACTAAAGGTAGACAAGTGTCCTGGTCCTGACGAAATGCATCCCAGAGTACTAAAAGATTGCGGGGGAAATAGCAAATGCACTAATGGTAATTTATCAACATTCGCTGGATGCACGGGTCATTCCTATGTATTGAGAAACAGTATGTGACACCACTATTTAAAAAAAGGAGGTAGACAATAGGCAGGTAACTATAGGTTGGTTAGCTTAACTTCTGTACTAGGAAAAATGCTTGAATCTATCAAGGAAGAAATAGCAAGACATCTGGATAGAAATTATCCTATTGGAAAGACGCAGCATGGGTTCATGAAGGGCAGGTCACGTTTGACTAATTTGATGGCATTCTTTGAGAACGTTACATGTGCAGTGGACAATGGGGAATCTGTGGATGTGGTGTATTTGGATTTCCAGAGGCATCTGACAAAGTTCCACAGCAAAGATTGCTACATAAGATAAAGGTGCACAGTATTACAGGTAACGTATTAGCATGGATAGCAGATTGGTTAACTAACAGAAAGCAAAAATTGGGGAAAAAATGTGTTTTTCTAGTTGGCGATCAGTGCTGGGACAGCAATTGTTCATGATTTACATAGATGATTTGGAGTTGGGGTTCAAGTGTAGTATGTCAAATTTCACAGATGACACTAAGATGAATAGCAGAGCAAAGTGTGTAGAGGATGCTGAAAGTGTTCAAAAGAATGTAGATAGTCTGAATAGGCAAGGCTTCGGCAGATGGAGTACAATGTTGGTAAATGTGAGGTCATCCACTTTAGTAAGAATAACAGCAAAATGGACTATTACTTAAATGGTAAAAATGCAGCATGCTGCTGTGCAGAGGGACCTGAGTATCCTTATGTATGAATCACACAAAGTTGGTTTGCAGGTACAGCAAATAATTAAGAAGACAAATGGAATTTTATCCTTCACTGCGAGAGGGATGGAGATTAAGAACAGCGAGGTTATGTTGCAGCTGTATAAGATGCTAGTGAGGCTACACCTGGAGTACTGTGTACAGTTTTGGTTTCCTTACTTGAAAAAGATATACTGACACTGGAGGGGGTGCAGAGGAGATTCACTAGGTTGAGAAGAGTTGAATTGAGAAGATTGGCTTATGAGGAGAGACTGACTGGACTGGATCTATGCTCATTGGAATTCAGAAGAATGAGGGGAAATCTTGTAGAAACATCCAAGATTATGAAAGAAGTAGATAAGATAGAAGCAGGGAGGTTGTTTCCACTGGCAGATGAAACTCAAATTAGGGGGCATGGCTTCAAAATAAGGGGAAGCAGATTCAGGACTGATTTTGAAGAGGAACTTCTTCACACAAAGAGTTGTGAACCTGTGGAATTCTCTGCCCAGTGAAGCAGTTGAGGCTACCTCATTGAATGTTTTTAAGGCCAGGATAGATACATTTTATAACAGTAAAGGAATTAAGAGCTAATTAAGTGAGCAGTGGATAGATAGAGCTGAGTCTATGGAATGGTGGAGCAGGCTCGTGGGGCCAGATGGCCTACTCCTGCTCCTAGTTCCTACGTTCTAATGTTCAAATGTAATGTTAGCATTCATGTCGAGAGGGCTAGAATACAAGAGCAGAGATCTACTTCTGAGACTGTATAAGGCTCTGGTTAGATCCTATTTGGAGTATTGTGAGCACTTGCAAAGGAAGGGTGTGCTGGCTTTAGAAAGGGTCCAGAAGCAGTTCATGAGAATGATCCCCACAATGAAGAGTTTGTTGTATGAGGAACAGTTGAGGACTCTGGGTCTGTACTCGTTGGATTTTAGAAGGATGAAGGGGAAGCTTTTTGAACCTTACAGGATAGTGCGAGGCCTGGATAGAATGAATGTGGAGAGGATGTTTCCATTCGTAGGAAAAGCTAGAACCAGAGAGCACAACCTCAGACTAAAGGGACAATTCTTTAAAACAGTGATGAGGAATTTCTTCAGCCAGAGAGTGGTGAATCTATGGAACTCTTTGCTGCAGAAGGCTGTGGAGGTCAGGTCATTGAGTGTCTTTAAGACAGAGATAAATAGGTTCTTGATTAATAAGGCAATAAGGGGTTCTGGAAAAAATGTTATGGGGAGAATGGGGATGAGAAAAATATCAGCCATGATTGAATGGTGGAGCAGACTCAATGGGCCGAGTGGCCTAATTCTGCTCCTGTGTTTTATGGTCTTATGATTAGAAGTCAACGAATATTATACTAATGTTTCTAAAATGTGTGTATGTACATGCATATTGGGAGTATCATGTATTATAACTTAATACACTTTTTGAGGAAGTAATAAGGGAGATTAATGAAGGTAGTGCAGCTGATGTTGCCTACGTGGATTTTAATAAGATATCTGACGAGGTCCCATGTGGTAGACTGGTCAAAAAGCGAGATCTGATATGATACAGGACAAGATGGCAGGTTGACAGAGAGACAGAAAACAAAAGGTAAGGATCAATGCTTTGAAGGAGTAATATTGACTTGAAAATTTAACTCCATTTTCTCTCTCCACAGATGCTGTCAGACTTGCTGAGTTTTCCATTTTTTAAAAAATGGTTGATGGATGTTTTTGTAAACAGAAGGTGGTTCTTAGTGATATTTCATAGGGCTTGTTGCTAGGCCCTTGTTGTTTTTGTGGATGGTAATGATTTATACTTAAATGTTAATTGCATAATTTGGGAAATTTGAGATGCCACAAAAATTGGCGTGTGGTTGGTTGTGAAGAGGATAAATGTCGACTTCAGAATTATAGCAATGTTCTGGCTGAGTGGGCAGTGAAGCGGCAAATGGAATTCAAATCAGAAAAGTGTGAGGCAATGCATTTGTGAAAGGCAAACAAAAAATGGGCAGATATTGAGAGGGGTTGAGGAAATGGGAGATGCTGGGACACATGATGTCCATAGAACCTTGAAGGTGACAGGTCAGGTGGACAAGGAATTAAAGTATATGGAATGTTTCCCTTTATTAGGTTAGGTATTGAATATAAAACTTCATTGTAGTGTTAATGTAAGTCTACTTGTGACATTAATAAATAAATTTCACACTTTAGTATCCCAAGATGTGCAAGTTTAGGGGATTTGCAGAGTAAATGTATGGAGTTACAGGGATAGAGGCTGGGTAAGATGACCTGTCACAATTAATGCAGGCTAGATGGGCCAAATGCCCTCTTCCTGCACCATAAGGATCCCAGATGTTAATCGTTGTTTCCATTTTCTGTTCCTTTAATGGATGTGAGGGAAAACTTTTTCACTCACAGGGAATTAGGATGAATTTGGATGTCACCGCATGGACCGTATATTAAAAATTCCATGTACTAATTTTGATCTTTGCCATCCAAAATATAAAGCCCTAGCTCTAAATTGATGTTCATAATTTTCCAAACTATAAGTTTCAACATTTTGTGCCTAATAGATAATATGCATTTGCTGTAAGTATGAGATGCAGACATGGCAGGTCAGTGGGGAGTGGAGGGAGGGTGATGATAATTTTACTCTCGGTGGTGCACAGTAAGGGAGAGAGAAGGAAGGATTAGTCATATATTAATTGTGGTGAATTTGGATTGTAAAGCATTATCTCCCTCTACTGGTCCAGTAGGTTTCTGAAGGAGTCTGGTTTCACATCCAAGCCTGTTTCTTCAATAACGGCAGATGTAGAGACAGGGCACGCAACACAAATAGAGAGCAATAATTCAGGTATATTAAATCAGTGATTTGAAAGTATTTCTGTCTGGGAACCCAGCATCCCATTGTGTAGCCAGCGTTAATATGTGAATGAGTGAGAATGTAAAGTCACATGGTGCTGCCAGCGCAAAGTACATTTACAGCAACACAAATAACCTGTCCACAAGTACAGAAATCTGATGCTCTGAAACCTGGGCTTGAGAGTGGGCACAAATCCAATCTTCATATCTCTCTGTATACAGTTGACACTCCTATAGTAAGAGGAAGAGATAGCCCAGGAAGAACAACAAACAAAGAACAAAAACAAAACAGTATGGGAAACAGGCCCTTCGGCCCAACAAGCCTGCATCGCCATCTCGATGTTCCCACTTCTACACGCGATCCCTGTCCATGTTTATAGATCTATAGATTAAAAACCAAATTTGAGACAATTTAGGGAGAATTTGTTTTGCCAATTAGCCTAAGAGCACATCTTTGGGATGTGGGAAGAAACCGGAGCTCCCAGAGAAAATCCACGCAAGCACGGGGAGAATGCGCAAACTCCCACAGACACAGGCCCAAATCCATGTATCTGCACAGCACAGCTATAGTCACTGTGCTGTCGTGTTGCCCATCAGATGGTTCAGGTCAAGCATACACTAACGACGTGAAGCACTAGGATACTCTCGAAAAAGATCCAAGAGCAGCCCTCTCACGACCCATCGCGTGTGTGCCCCTCGTTAGACAACAAGGTGGACCAAAGCACCTGTTGGATAAAAACAAAAAGATTTGAGTTTGATTCTCACTTTGTTTCTGATTACAATTCAACATATATCCCACTACAGCAATAATGTAAATATGAACCTTTATTCAAAACCTTCTGGTTATTGGTGTCAGTTTAAACTGTAGTTAAAATGAGTTGCAAATTCTATTTTAAAAAGTTGGTGGAGGATGATTCCAGAAATAATTTTAAAAAAGGAAGTTGGGCAGATCGTTGGACATCGATTGCTAGCAGTTTGAGTAAGGATGTGCTTTTGTCCATCTTTAACAGTTAACTAAAATTTATTGTCTAAATTCCATAGCCTTAGGCAAGGTTTTGAGGTCTGATTATGCTTAAAGGGAACATGAAAATGACATTGAGTTTGTATACATAGATGAAGAGAAGGAAGTTCGAGAAGACAAATGTAGGTCCCCAACAGACAGAAACAAAAGGATGTATAATAGGGGACAAAGAAATGGCTGAGCAACTGAATACATATTTTAGTACTGAGCTCACAAAACAGGACACAAATCAAATGCCAGAAATGTTGGAGAATGCAAAATTTAGCGTGAGGGAAGAACTGAGGGAGATCAATATTAGTAGAAAAATGGTGTTGAGAAAATTGATGGGATTAAAGATGGATAAATCCCCAGAGCACAAAGGAAGTGTCTCTAAAAAGTCTATTGGTCTAATTCAATGCTAAAAGTTTGAAAATAATACAGACAGTAAACTCAATAAAATATATAAACATGAAATTAATTAATGGAACAAAATAATTAATAAATAGACACATGAGCAAAGGCAATGTGTCATAACTGCAGCACGTGGGAACACATGGAATGCTAATATGACCCAGGGAGCTTTGGCTCAAAACCATTGAGCTGGAGGTGGAACTGCAGATGCTGCCACATACCATGGGGAAAGTCACCTGGACACTTTGTACTAGGAGGCAGTCACACTCAGCACAGAGCAGCACGACAGCTCAGTGACTATCACTGTTTGCTGTGCAGATACATGGATTTGGGCCAGTGTCTGTGGGACAAAGAACAAAACGGCGTTTGCACATTCTCCCTATGCTTGCATAGGTTTTCTCCAGGTGCTCTGGTTTCCTCCCACACCCCAAAAACGTGCTGATTGGTGTTAACAAATTGTCCCTAAATTAGATGTCCTTCAATCTGGTTATAAGTCTCTAAATTTGCACACCTTTATTGTGGAGTCCAATAGGCGCAGCCAAAGGTCATAGGTAGAAGAGGACACTCACAATGTTAGAATGGCGGAGTGGGCTTATTGGGCCAAAAGGCCTGTTTCCTGTGCTGTGTTGTTCTTTGTTCTGAGTTGGTTGATGGATAGGGATAGAAAGGTTATGATTGTCAGTGAGGCAAGTAAAAGAACCCAGGGGACAGGAGTGCAAGGGTCACCATCTTTCTCGAACAGGTTTGAGATTGCAGCTTATTTGGGTCTGCAGGATAGATGAGCTGACTAATCATGAGTCATGGTACAGGAAGCTGCTCAAGAAGAGCCAAAAGGAATATAGAGTTGTAGGGGTGTGTATAATGATGGGAATTGATGTGGATTACTGCAGAAAAGACAAGAATCCAGATGATGGTATTGTCTGCCTGGTGCCAAAGTTCAGAACTGAAGAGGACGTTGCGCAGAGGGCGATTCATTGCAGCCCATGTAGCTCCCAACAACATTGGTAGAACAAGAGATTCTGCCTGGTCAGTATGCGGAGCTACACGGCAAATTAAGTAATAGAACTTAAAATTAGTCGTGTGCAAATTGACATTGGACAAATAAATAAATAAAGACTAGTGCCAAAGAAATGGGTGCCAATTTATAGAGCACTGTGTCAGCATTGGGGAAATGAGATCTATATGATTGGGATAGTTTACACCTGACCTGTACTGGAACCTTGTATCCTAGAAAGCCACATAATCAGGAAGTAAAGAAGATTTTAAACTAAATTTTGGGAAATGTGGTAAGTCAAAGAGAAAAGACAAGGCAAAAGAGACAGTCTATGTCAAAAAGGGATAGACAGTATGAAGCTAACCGTGCATCTGCAGATAAGGCTAGAGATAATAAAAGGGAAAAACTGAAGGTTTTGTATCTGAATGCATATAGCATTTAAAAACAAAACAACTGCATATATAGAAATAAGTACAATATGCTAACAACTACAGCGATATGGCTACGAGATGAAATAGACTGGGACCTGAATATTGAAGGATACACGACTGTACATGACATTTTGGAAGGCTAGGAAGAAAAGACAGGGGGGGGGGGGGGTCCTCTAACAATGATGATATTAATATAATTTGATTCATTATTGTCACATGTATTAGTATACAGTGAAAGTATTTTTTTTTGTGCACTATACAAAGCATACCGTTAATAGAGAAAATCAACAAGGGAGCGCAGAATGTAGTGTTACAGTCATAGGGAGAGTGTAGAGAAAGATCAGCTTGAAACAAGTCTGATGGCAGCAGGTTAAAAAGCTGTTCTCAAGTCAGTTGGTACATGGGTACCAATGAGTTGGTACCTCATTTGGAATACTGTGTCCAGTTCTGGTCGCCTTACTACCGGACGTACATGGAGACTCTGGAGAGAGTGCAGAGGAGGTTTACCAGGATGCTGCCTGGTATGGAAGGTCTGAGTTACGAGAAGAGATTACGCAAATTGGGACTGTTTTCTTTAGAAAGACGTAGACTTAGAGGAGAGCTGACAGAGGTGTACAAGATTATGAAGGGGACAGATAAACAGGGTTAAGCTTTTTCCTAGGATGGACTCAAATGGCATGAGGGGTCACGGGCTTAGGGTGAGGGGGGGGTAAGGTCTAATTTTGATGCTAGAGGGAGTTTTTTCACACATAGGGTGGTGGGGGTATGGAATGCGCTGCCAAGTAAAGTGGTGGAGGCAGGCACTCTGGAGTTATTTAAGAAATACTTAGATGGGCACATGAACAGAATGGGAATGGAGGGGTATAGTAAACTGATTTAAAACAGGGATCATAAGTCTTGGGAGTCCCTGGGATGTGTGTAAATAGGTGATGATATTGATGTACTTGTTTTTATCCTATAGGTGCTTTGGTCCACCTTGTTATCTAACAAGGGGCATACACGCGATGGGTCGTGAGAGGGCTGCTCTTGGATCTTTTGAGAGTATCTTAGTGCTTCACGTTGTTAGTGTACGCTTGACCTGGACCATTTGATGGGCAACACGACAGTTCAGTGACTATCACGAGCTGTGCAGATACATGGATTTGGGCCTGTGTCTGTGGGACTTTGCACATTCTCCCCGTGTTTGCGTGGGTTTTCTCCAGGCGCTCCGGTTTCCTCCCACATCCCAAAGATGTGCTCTTCGGCTAATTGGCAAAACAAATTCTCCCTAAATTGTCTCAAATTTGGTTTTTAATCCATAGATATATAAACATGGACAGGGATCGTGGGTAGAGGTGGGAACATCGGGGTGGCAGTGCAGGTTCATTGGGCCGAAGGGCCTGTTTCCTGTGCTGTTTTGTTCTTTGACCACAGATTTTTGAATCTTTTTCCTGATGGAAGTATGTGGAAGAGAGAACGGCCAGGGTGCATGGGGGCTATAATTATGCTGGCTGTTTTTCTGATTTTCCGAGACAGTGGGAAATGTAGACAGAGTCAATGGTATGGGAGGCTGGTTTGCATGATAGACTGGGCTAAGTTCATGACCTTTTGTAGTTCCTTGCGGTCTTGAGCAGAGCAGGAGCCATACCAAGTTGCGATAGAATTGTTTCTGGTTCTTTCTATAACAACAAAGAACGATCTCCATTCAGGAAACCAGAGTGCAGAAGAGGTTTGTGTACAGATGTTAAACGATAAAGGCAAGAACTCATTTGTGATTATTGTTAGGAGGAAGCCTGTCTATCACTTTTACAAGAAATAATGGGAGCTTGTCAGACAGATACAGCAATCATCATTAGTGATTTTTATTTACATGTTAACTGGATAAATCAATGGGGAAAATGTTATCTAGGTGAAGAGTTCTTTGAGTGTTTAAGGGGTAATTTCTTCAAACAGCACATTCCAGAGACAAAGAATAAAATAGCATGGGAAACAGGCCCTTCGGCCCAGTGAGCCCACACCACCACCCCCCTGTTCCTACCTCTATCCCTGATCCCTGTCTATGTTTGTAGATCTATGGATTCAAAACCAAATTTGAGACAATTTAGGGAGAATTTATTTCACCAATTAGTCTAAGAGCACATTTTCAGGATGTGGGAGGAAACCGGAACACCCGGAGAAAACCCACACAAGCACGGGGAGAATGCGCAAACTCCCATAGACACAGACCCAAATCCATGTATTTGCACAGCACAGCGATAGTCACTGAGCTGTCGTGTTGCCTACCAGATGCTCCAGGTTAAGCATACACTAATAACGTGAAGCACTAGGATACTCTTAAAAAAATCCAAGAGCAGCCCTCTCACGCCCCATCGCGTGTATGCCCTTGTTAGACAACAAGAGAACATTTACGCTAGAACTGGTATTGTGCAACAAGACAGGAAGCAATGATCTCACAGTGAAGGCTGGTAGCAGATATCATAAGTTTATTTGTCACAAGTAGGTTTATATTAATGTTACAATGAAATTACTGTGAAAATCCCCAAGTCACCACACTCTGGTGCTTGTATGGATACACAAATTTAACATGGGCAATATACCTAACCACCATATCTTTCGGACTGAGGGGAGAAATTAGACCAGCTGGAGAAAACCCATACAGACATGGGGAGAACATGCAGATTTCTACATAGACAGTTATGCAAAGTTGGGATTGAACCTTGTCCCTGGTGCTGTGAGGCAGCAGTGCTAACATTCACACTTGAGAGGAGTGATACTAAGACTAATATTTTAAACATAAGTAAAGGCAATTATGAGCGTATGAATGTAGAACCAGATAAAATGAACTGTCTAATTAGGTTAATGGGCAGATCAATAAAGATGCAGTTAGACATCTGGAGTGGTGGCACAGTGGTTAGCATTGCTGCCTCAGAGATCTGGATTCAATTTCAGCTTTGGTTGTCTTGTGTGTAAAAAGAGAGAAAAGAGCTGACATTGAGTCCAGATGATGCTTTGTCAGTGTTTTGATAAAGGGTCATCTGGACTTGAAACATCAGAGATTTTTTTTAGCATTTTCCCTTTTAGTTTCTTACTCATGCTACTGCACTCCTTTTAACACACTGCTTTCATCTTATACAAACAAGTTTCCAATATAGCAGTTCCTCAAAAATAGTTTGAAAATGCATACACAAATCCAATGAAATTCCAGCATATCACCCAAGAGACATTTTATTGCCAGTGTGGAGGGTTGCCACATTCCACTCTGAAGTGCAGTGCATGCTGGGTGCTCACAACATTCACAGAGAGCTATGCACTCCCTCGGAGCTGCTATAAATATTTTTGTTTTACCATTTAAAATTTGCTGCTAGTTCTATTAAAATATATTTAATTCTATGCATCGGATCATATTTGATGAACAAACCTGATTTCAGCCTTGCTACCCACAGATAATTTGAGGTTTATCTATGTGGCCCACTCACTAGCCTGGGTTGCCGTTACTGTTTTATAGCAAAAGTCTTAGTTTATAAAGAAGCTCCTTGTACATTTTCATATTCCATTTTGTACTCCATTGCTTTAATGCCCTTTCCATTGGGGATTTGAACTATTTGAGAGTTTCTGTTAAGTGGAGGATGGAACATGACGATCACAGCATTGAAATAATCATGAAATAAAGCCGTCTAACTGAACATCTCTTGCACATTTTGCAGGTTGGCTATATGACTACACACAGACACATGACTGTTCTTTTTACCTGGCTGGGATATGCTACCTGCTGTCTTCTGTTTCTCTATTTCTGGAGCCCACAGCAAGAAGATACAAGGCAAGAAAGCAGGCAGAGACTTTGACAGTGAAGATGGAAACAATAACAAATGTGGCTTATAGAGCTGATTGTCAGAATGGGCAACGCATCATCCCATCTGACATTAGGACTGAGAAGCTAGAACACATCAGCTCTGTATAAGAGTGAGATTTGTAACCTTTAATACACTGGGAAAGAGTCACCTTATTTTATAGATATACAAGAGATGGGATTTAAAGATTGTACTTTTTTATCTCAATGCAAAATTATATTTGTGAATATTTTTGGGCAGAAGGGTAGGAATATCAGTGTAAGGATTAGCATAAGTTTTAACATTTTGCATTTATTGTTATGAAGTTCAGGAAGTGCCTGGATTACAAACAGCAAACCTTCAACGCTTATTGACTGTCAAACTGTCGCAGAACAAACAGCACCAATACATTTATTTCATTTCCTACATCTCGCCACATGCGGCTGCTAATTTGGTTCAAATTATAGTTAAGTTTTGGTGCACAAAGGTGCTAAATTGTGCTATAAACTCATTTCAACCATCTCTCCTAACCTCAGGCAAGGACTTCATTCCCCAAATAAGCATCCCCACCCCAACTTCCCTCCCCACCCATCCTCTGTTCAGCCGATTTGAAAAGTGCTTCAGCCCTACCTCAGAGATAATAGGTTCAAAACTATGGCAAATGGAAAACAGATCAGCACAAACACAAATCATGTTAGAGTTGATATCCATTATTCAGAATCTTGATTAGGAGTTGTCCCAGGATTCAGGGAACAGTGCTTAGGCAAGAAGAACATTTTGCTGATTACTCCAGGATTTAAATTTTCACCACCACAGTTTGCAGTATTAAAAACACTTTGGCTTGGATGAAGTCACATGGACTCAACATTAACTGTTTTTCTCTCTCCACAGTTGTCAGACATGCTGAGTTTTTCCAACATTTTACATTTTTATTACAAACACCTCCCCTTCTGTTGAATTTTGGCAAGTGTCTGCCAGAGGTCATGCAGCAAGGTTGGAATAGTGAAAGGAGTCACTGTGCCAAAAGTTGCTTTGAACTATTTTTGTTCTTCGAAGTATCTTTCAGTAATTTACTGCAGGAAAGAGTAGTACATTCATATTGTACTTACCATGTCTGCTTGTGTTCCAGCTACTACAGTTAAACACTGCTGTTGCAAAGTCTTCAAAGTAGTTTTTTTCCCTAATTCAAGCATCGAAAGATGACATTGATTGCTTCAAGTCAATCACCACACAAAGTTGCATTTAAAATATTTTGCTCCATTCTTAAAGTTACAAAGCCAATGCTCAGAGTGGAGCAGGCAAACCCAAATCCATTCCTTGCTTGCTCCAAATCCAAATTCAAAATTGAATTCAATCCAATTCACGGTCCCACAAGGGATATAGAAAAGATCCAAACCAATAAAAAAAACAGGCATTGCACCCCATCTCTGGCTTGGTCGTAGCCAAAAGGCCAAGAAATCCTTAATGAATATTTCAACATTCCCAGTTACTAAGCAGAAGGAAGACAGTTAGGTTTTTAAAAGCAGAATGAAAATGTCACACAGATTTAGCGAATAAGACTAAGTTGGTCAAAAACCATCACCAGTGGAGGCAAAGGAAGCCAATGGGTTTGGATTGAAACATAGAAAATCTACAGCACAATACAGGCTCTTCAGCCCAAAAAGTTGTGCCGAACATGACCCTACCTTACAGGCTTATCTGTAACCCTCGATCTTACTAAGTTCCATGTACTTATCTAAAAGTCTCTTAAAAGCACCCCTATCGAATCCGCCTCCACCACCACTGCTGGCAGCTGACTTCACGTGCTCACTACTCACTGAGTGAAAAACTTACCCCTGACATCTATACCTACCCCTCAGCACCTTAAACCTGTGTCCTCTTGTGGCAACCATTTCAGCCCTGGGAAAAAGCCTCTGACTATCCACTTGACCAATACCTCTCAACATCTTATACATCTCTGTCAGGTCACCCCTCATCCTTCGTCTCTCTAAGGAGAAAAGGCTAAGCTCTCTCAGCCTATCCTGATACGGCTTTGAGCATCCTATGAATTTGGACCCCAAGATCCTTCTGATCTTCCACACTGCCAAGAGTCCTACCATCCTATTTGACCTGCCAAAATGAACCACTTCACACTTGTCTGGGTTGAACTCCACCTGTCACTTTTCCGCTCTGTCTTGCATCCTATCAGTGTCTAATTGCAACTTCTGACATCCCTCCGCAGTATCCACACCTCCAACCTTTGTGTTACCAGCAAATTTACCAACCCATCCCTCCACTTCCTCATCCAGGTCATTTATAAAAATCACAAAGAGTAAGCATCCCAGAACAGATCTCTGGGGCACTCCATTGGTGACTGACCTCCATGCAGAATATACCCATCTATAACCACCCTTTGCCTTCTGTGGGCAAGCTAGTTTTGGATCCACAAAGCAATGTCCCCTTGGATCCCATGCCTCCTCACTTTCTCAATAAGCCTTACCTGAGGCACCTTATCAAACACCTTGCTGAAGTCCATATATACTACATCTACTGCTCTTCCTTCATCATTGTGTTTAGTCAGATCCTCAAAAAATTCAATCAGATTGTAAGGTATGATATGCCTTTGTCAAAGCCACATTGACTATTATTATACTCTTCAAATGTTCATAAATCCTGCCTATCAGGATGTTCTCCATCAACTTACCAACACTGAAGTAAGACTCATTGGTCTATAATTTCCAGGGCTATCTCTATTCCCTTTCTTGAATAAGTAGCAACATCCACAATCCTCCAAAACTCCGGAATCTCTCCCATCTCCATTGATGATGCAAAGATCATCGCCAGAGACTCAGCAATCTCATCCTCACCTCCCACAATAGCCTAGGGTACATCCCATCCGGTCCCAGCAACTTATGCTTTGATGCTTTTCAAAAGCTCCGATACATCTTTCTTAATATCTACATGCTCAAGCTTTTCAGTTCGCTGCAAGTCTGCACTACAACCACCAAGATCCTTTTCCATAATGAATACTGAAAATGCATTCATTAAGTATCACTGCTATTTCTTACGGTTCCATACAAACTTTCCCACCATCACACTTGATAGGTCTTATTTTTCATATCTTATCCTCTTGCTTTTCACATATTTGTAGAATGCCTTAGAGTTTTCTTTAATCGTGCCTGCCAAGGCCTTCTCATGACTCCTTCGGTCTCTCCTAATTTTCTTCTTAAGATTCTTCCTATTAGCTGTATACTCTTCAATTTAAAGCTATGTCCCTTCATGCTAGCCATCTCCATCCAAGGAAAAAAGCTCTGCGTCCACCCTACCTAATCCTCTGATCATCTTGTATGCCTCTATTAAGTCACCTATTAACCTTCTCTCTAACAAAAAACAACCTGAAATCCCTCAGCCTTTCCTCATAAGACTTTCCACCATACCAGGCAATATCCTGGTAAATCTCCTCTGCACCCTTTCCAATGCTTCCACATCCATCCTATAATTCGGTGACCAGAACTGTACACAATACTCCAAGCACAGCCGCACCAGAGTTTTGTAAGCTGCAACATGACCTCATGCTCCGAAATTCAATCACTGTACCAATAAAAACTAACACAAAGGCACCTGCAGTGTGGCACAGTAGCACACAGTGGTTAGCGCTGCTGCTTCACAGCTCTAAGAACCTGGGTTCGATTCCCGGTTGGGGTCACTGTCTGTGTGGGGTTTTCACATTCTCCTCATATCTGCATGGGTTTCCTCTGGGTGCTCCAGTTTCCTCGCACAGTGAGGGTTAGATTGACTGGCCATGTTAAAAAAAAATTGCCCCTTAGAGTCCCGAGATGCATAGGTTGGAGGAATTAGCAGGTAAATATGTAGAGATATGGGAGTATGGCCTAGGTAGGATTGTGATCGCTGCAGACTCGATGGGCTAAATGGCCGCCTTCTGCACTGTAGGGGTTCAATGATTTCTACAAAATTGTATGCCTTCTTAACAACCCTATCAACCTGGGTGCCAACTTTCAGGGATCTATGCACATGGACATCGAGATCTCTCTGCTCACCCACATTACCAAGTATCTTACCATTAGGCCAGTACTCGTATTCCTGTTACTTCTTCCAAAGTGAATCGCCTCAAACTTTTCCATTTGCCACCTTTCAGCCCAGCTTTGCAACTTATCTATGTCCTTCTGTAACTTGCAACATCCTTCCGCACTGTCCACAATTCCATCAACTTTAGTATCATCTGCAAATTTACTAACCAATCTTTCTATGCCCTCATCCAGTCATTTATAAAAATGACAAACAGCAGTGGCACCAAAACAAATCCTTGCAGTACACTACTAGTAACTGAACTCCAGGATGAACATGTCCCATCAACCACAACCCTCTGTCTTCTTACAGGCTAGCCAATTTCTGATCGAAACCGCTAAATCACCCTCAATCCCATTTTGTGCAATACCATGGGGAACCTTATCAAACACTTTACTGAAATTCATATAAATCACATCAACTGCTTTACCATCATCCACCTCTTTGGTCAACTTCTCAAGGAAGTCAATAACGTTTGTGAGGCATGACCTACCCTTTACAAAACCGTGTTGACTATCCCTAATCAAATGATTCTATCTCTTATAATCCTTTCCAAAACTTTGGCCACAACAGAAGTAAAGCTCACTGGTCTGTAATTACCAGGGTTGTCTCTACTCACCTTCTTGAACAAGGGGACACTTGCTATCTTCCGGTCATCAGGCTACTCCTGTAGACAATGATGACAAAGATCAAAGCCAAAGGCTCTGAATCTCCTCCCTAGCTTCCCAGAGAATCCTAGGATAAATCTCATCCAACCCAGGAGACTTACCTATTTTCACACTTTCCAGAATTGCTAACATCTCTTCCTAATGAACCTCAATCCCGTCTAGTCTAATAGCCTGTATCTCAGTATTCTCCTCAACAACATTGTCTTTTTCCCGTATGAATCCTGACAAAAAATATTCACTTAGCACCTCTCCGATCTGACTCTACGCACAACTTTCCACTATTGTCTTTGATTAGTCCTAATCTTACCCTCGTCATTCTTTTATTCCTGACATACCTATAGAAAGCTTTGGGTTGTGTCAAGCTGGTTTACAGACCAACTTGACACAATACCATGCCATCACCAACAAAACATTAGGTTAAAACAATGGAAACATTGATCCTTTACAGCCAGCAGTCAGTGACAGTGTGTTTGGATTTGAACTCAGGATCCTGGATTTGATAAGGCTACCATTCTAACACAATGACAGCCAATTCTGCAAAATGTAAATCCTAAAACATACATATCAAAACACAGATCTATTTCAAAAAAGTATTGAGATTATTGATAATGACAGCTAATTTCTTTCTTTTTTGGTGGCATTTCAAAAGCAGAACATCTATTTTCCATTAAATTGGTGCCAAAATAATAGCAATCATATTTACTTCTCTGCCCAATGGATCCATACTGTGGATCCATACTGTGACAAACTGTGGCAAAAGTTCATTATAGATTTTATTGTATATAAAACAAATTTAATAAAATTCATTTTTTCTTGGGAAGTGTTCTGGGTTATTAGCAAAATCATATGGTTTTGATCATTCAATGAAGCTGATTGCAAAATGAAGAGAATAGGATCAAGATAATATTTGGTCAAATACTTGATGAATGGCATCCTCCACAGAGTTCCAAAGGAATTGCCACAATAGACTGTAGGTATGTTCTGGTATCGAATTATCACTCACATTGACGTGGCTAGATGCATTTATCTTAAACGGCTCCTCTTTACTCCTTTCCAATATTCCATGTGGTCAGGATTTTTTTCAGGAAACTTCTAAATAAAGTTTGAGCAGACACTCCTGTGCAACAGAAACTAGACAGATCTTTATAACTTGTTTCTCCTCATATTTAGAATCTGATGGGCCCTATCATCTCTCAGAAAAGTTCTAGAATATCATGGGAATAATTTTAAAATGTTGTCAAATAAACAGAAGCTAACTTGAAATATTTACAGCAGCTGAAAGCCAGTCTGTAATAAGAGCTCCACACTCAACCTGACAGTGAATGGATTCCAACAGCTGCACACTGAGGTATTTAATGCATCAGCAATGATTCCTCGGCTATTCCCAAAATATCATTATAGTCATTCTGTCAGTAGTTATTCTTGGTATTCCTTGCAAATATTCTTTGGAATTCTAACTTTGGTTTAGCTGGGTCACAAGTTACTGTTCATGGAAGATAAGAGCGGAAGAGAAATATTCAGAATGTCTGGTGTTCAGGGCCTGTACATGGACCTGGACAGGATTTCTGTCACCAACAACGCAGCCAAGACGATTATCTTTAAACAATCAAACAGGCAGGTGGACCTCACCCATTCCTTCGTGAACTTGGGGAGTAGCCAAGTGGTTATGATAATGGACAGGCAAACACAGAGGAAGGAGTTCAAACCTCACCAGGATAAGTTATGAAATTAAATGTAAGATGCAAGACCGGGCGGAGAAGTGGCAGACGGACTTCAACATGGATAAATGTGTAGAGGTCCATTTTGGCAGGTCCAAAGGTAGGACTCTTTGCAGTGTTAAGGACCAGAAAGATCTTGGGGTCTGGGTCCATAGGACTCTTAAATCGGCCTCGCAGGTGGAGGACGTGGTCAAGAAGGCATATGGTGTGCTAGCCTTCATTAATCAAGAGATTGAGTTTAGGAGTCGGGAGGTAATGCTGCAGCTTTAAGACCTTTGTCAGACTCCACTTCGAGCACTGTGTGCAGTTTTGGTTGCCTCACTACAGGAAGGATTGGAAGCTATTGAGAGGATGCAGAGGAGATTTACAAGGATGTTGCCTAGATTGGGTGGCATGCCTTATGAAGATAGGTTGAGGGAGCTAAGTCTCGTCTCCCTGGAGAGATGAAGGTTGAGAGGTGACCTGATAGAGGTTTATAAAATGTTGAGAGGGATAGATCGGGTGGATTCTTAGATGCTATTTCCCGTGGCTGAAATGGTCGCTACGAGAGGACACAGGTTTAAGGTGCTGGGGAGCAAATACAGAGGAGATGTCAGGGGTAAGTTTTTCACTCAGAGGGCGGTGGGTGAGTGGAATTGGCTGCCCTCAGTGGTGGTAGAGACGAATCGCTGGTTTTTTTTTTTAAGAGACTTCTGGATGAATACATGGGATTTAATGGGATTGGGAGTTACAGATAGTTTTATGGCCTGGTGGTATGGGTATGATCGGTACAACTTGTGGGCCGAAGGGCCTGTTTGTGCTGTAGTGTTCTATGTTAAATTCAATAAATCTAGTCATCGGTGAACTGGTAAAGAAAAACAGGCAAATAGAATGCTTTTATTTATATTTCATTCCCCTTGCAATATAAGTAGGGAGGTTTTGCTATAATCGTGCAGGGCATATGGTGAGACCATATCAGAGTGTTGTGTAGTTTTATGTCTCCTTGCTTAAGAAGTGATATAATTGCATTAGAAACAGTCGAGAGATTTACCTCGTTGATTCCTGAAATGAAGGGGTTGTTTTAGGAGGAGAGGTGATCTCATTGAAACACCAGACCCTAAGGAGTCTTGACATAGAGGATGCTGAAAGGATCTTTACCCTTGTGGGAGAGGCAGGAAGTAAGAAGCACTGTTTAAAAAAAGAGTTTCACTTTTTTCCCCCCCCTCACCCGACAGCTCAGTGACTTTCAGTGTTTGCTGTGCAGATACAGGGATTTGGGCTGGTATCTATAGGACTTTGCACATTCTCCCCATGGTTGCGTGGGTTTTCTCCAGGTACTCCGGTTTCCTCCCACACCCCAAAGATGTGCTTTTAGGCTGATTGGTGAAACAAATTATCCTCAAATTGTCTCCCAATCTGGTTCCAATGTGGATTTCCATAAACATAGACAAGGATCACGGGTGGAAGAGGGAACTTGCTGTTAAAATGGCAGCTTGTTGGGCCGAAGGGCCTGTTTCCCGTGCTGTATTGTTCTTTGTACCACTCCCCCCTCACTGCGCGCGCATGCGCACACACATATACACACATACACCCCTCCCTCCCACTGCACACATACCCTCTCCCCTCCACCAGGCACGCACAGACACACACACCCCTCTCCCCCACTGCACACACACCCCTTCCCCTCCACCACACTCGCACACACAGATACACACTCTTCCCCCCCCCCACCACATGCACACACATCCCTCCTCCTCACCGCGCATGCACGCACACCAACCCCTTCCCCCCACCGCACACGCACACACTCCCCCCACCGCACATACACACATCCTCCTCCGTACTGCGCGCACACACACATCCCCACTTCCCCCCATACACCCACCCCCCACCACGTGCACACATGCACACTCCCCTCCCCCCACACTGCGCACACACTCACAGCCCCCCCACATAAACACTCCTCCCCCTACCACACATACACACACCCCTCCTCCCCATCGTGCGCATACGCACACACATACACCCGTTTCCCTTCCCCACAACGATCCTCCCCCACATCATCACAGATTACTAGAGTGCCAAAAAAACCCTTCATAGAGTCCTCACTAATGCAGGAAATGCCCTGACCTGCCCACCTAATCTCATTTGCCAACACTTGGTCCATTAAACTACATGTTATAGAACATAGAACATAGAACATTACAGCACAGAACAGACCCTTCGGCCTTCGATGTTGTGCCGACCAAAATAAAAAGCAATGCCCCTCCAAACTAAACCATTCCCTTCTCTTCCATATACTTATCAATTAACCTCTTAAACGCCACCAAACTTGGCGCATCTACAACAGCTGCAGGCAGGGCATTCCACTCCCTAATCACTCTTTGAGTAAAGAACCTACCTCTGATATCCGTCCTATAACTCATACCCCTTAATTTAAAGCTGTGTCCCCTTGCGCTAGCTTTCTCCATCCTAGGAAAAAGGCTATCACTGTCCACCCTATCTAAACCTCTAATCATCTTATATGCTTCAATAAGATCCCCTCTTAGCCGCCTCCTTTCTAACGAAAGCAACCTCAAATCCTTCAACCTCTCTTCATAGGACCTGCCCTCCATACCAGGCAACATCCTGGTAAACCTCCTCTGTACCCTCTCCAATGCCTCCACATCTTTCTTATAATGTGGGGACCAGAACTGCACACAATACTCCAAGTGCGGCCGCACTAGAGTTTTGTACAGTTGCAACATGATGCTGCGGCTCCTAAATTCAATCCCCCTACCAATAAAAGCTAAGACTCCATATGCCTTCTTAACAACTTTATCCACTTGACTGCCTACTTTCAGGGATCTATTGACACATACACCAAGATCCTTCTGTTCCTCAACACTATTAAGAGCCCTACCATTAGCCCTATACTCTACACATTTATTGTTCCTGCCAAAGTGCATTACCTCACACTTTTCCACATTAAACTCCATTTGCCACCTCTCGGCCCAGCTCTGCAACTTGTCCAAGTCACTCTGTAAACTAGAACACCCCTCTTCACTATCTACCACTCCACCGACTTTAGTGTCATCTGCAAATTTACTGATCCATCCCTCAATACCCTCATCCAGATCATTTATAAAAATTACAAACAGCAGGGGCCCCAAAACAGACCCCTGAGGCACACCACTTGTCACCGAACTCCACGATGAATATCTCCCATCAACCACCACCCTCTGTCTTCTATCTGCCAGCCAATTCCTAATCCAATTAGCTAAATCACCCTCTATTCCACACATCTGCATTTTCTGTAGAAGTCTTCCATGGGCCACCTTATCAAACGCCTTACTAAAGTCCATATATACTACATCAACCGCCTTACCCCCATCCACCTCTTTGGTCACTTTCTCAAAAAACTCAATGAGGTTAGTAAGGCATGACCTACCCTTCACGAAACCATGCTGACTATCCCCAATCAATTCATTTCTCTCTAAATAACTATAAATCCTATCCCTAATAATTCTCTCCAATACCTTGCCCACAACAGAAGTAAGACTCACTGGCCTATAATTCCCTGGAAGGTCTCTCTTCCTCTTCTTAAACAATGGGACCACATTCGCTATCCTCCAGTCCTCCGGAACCACACCCGTAACCAACGAGGACCTGAAGATCAGAGCCAGAGGCTCTGCAATCTCCTCTCTTGCCTCCCAGAGAATCCTAGGGTAAATCCCGTCCGGCCCAGGGGACTTATCCAACTTCAAACCCTCGAGAATTTCTAGCACATCCTCCCTATCTACTACAATACTTTCCAGTTTGCAACCCTGTACCTCAGTGTTCTCCATAGCTACATTTCCAGCACTCTGCGTGAATACCGAAGAGAAATATTTATTCAGTGCCTCTCCAATCTCTTCAGGCTCCACGCACAACTTCCCACTGCTGCCTATGACTGGCCCTAATCTTGCCCTAACCAATCTTCTATTCTTAACATATCGAAAGAAAGCTTTAGGATTCTCCTTAATCCTATCAGCCAACATCTTCTCGTGTCCCCTCTTAGCTCTCCTCAATTCACTTTTTACCTCCTTCCTGGCTAATCTATAGCTATCCATTGCACTAACTGAGCCTTCAAGCCTCATCCTGACATAAGCCTCCTTTTTCTTCTTAACCAGCAAATCAACTTTTTTCGTACACCAAGGTTCTCTTACTCGACCATTTCCTCCCTGCCTGACAGGGACATACTTATCAAGGACTCGCAGCAGCTGCTCCTTGAATAAGCACCACATTCCAGATGTTCCCAGTCCCTGTAGTTTCCTAGTCCAATCTATGCACCCTAATTCTCTCCTGATGGCCTCATAATTACCCTTCCCCCAGCTATAACTACTGCCCCCAGCTTCATGCCTATCCCTGTCCATCACTAAGGTGAACGTAACCGAATTGTGGTCACTATCACCAAAATGTTCACTAACTTCCAAGCCTAACACCTGGTCTGGCTCATTGCCCAGCACCAAATCCAATGTAGCCTCACCTCTAGTTGGCCTATCTACATACTGAGTCAAAAAACCTTCCTGCACACTCTGTACGAAAACTGACCCCTCTAACGAGCTAGAGCTATAGCTATTCCAATCAATATTAGCAAAGTTAAAGTCCCCCATCACAATTACCCTACTACTTTCACTCCTAATCAGAATTGACTTTGCAATCCTTTCCTCAACCTCTCTAGAACTATTAGGAGGTCTGTAAAAGACTCCCAACAGGGTGACCTCTCCTCTCCTGTTTCTAATCTCAGCCCATACTACCTCAACAGACAAGTCCTCATCAAACTTCTTTTCTATCACCGTGATACAGTCTTTGACCAATAATGCCACTCCTCCCCCCCTTCTACCTCCTTCTCTACTCCGACTAAAGCATTTGTACCCCGGAACCTGCAACATCCATTCCTGTCCCTGCTCTACCCAAGTCTCTGAAATGGCCACAACATCGAAGTTCCAGGTACTGGTCCAAGCTGCAAGTTCCTCCCCCTTATTGCGAATACTCCTTGCATTAAAGTATACGCATTTCAAACCATGCCCCACCCCACCCGTACGCCGCTGTGTTTTACAACTCTCTTCTATAACCCCCTTACTCTCATCCCTCTCAGCACCCCAACTACTTAGGATCCCACCCCCCCCCCGAATCAGTTTAAAGCCCCCATCATAGCCTTAGCAAATTTTCCCCCCAAGATATTAGTCCCCCTCTGGTTCAGGTGTAGACCATCTCTCTTGAAGAGGTCCCACCTATCCCAGAATGAGTCCCAATTGTTAAGGAACCTGAACCCCTCCCTCCTGCACCATCCACGCAGCCATGATGTGCCAAGTATTCATCCAGATACTATTTAAAAGATGTGAGGCATCCCATCTCCACCGTCCTCCCAGGCAGTGCATTCGGACCATCACCACCCTCAGAGTAAAAAGGTTTTTCCTCAAATCCTCCCAAAACGTCCCACTCCTCACTTTTAATTTGTGTCCACACATGACTGACCCTTCAACCAAGGAGAACAGCTCTCCCTCTCCACCCTGTCCATGTCCTTCATAATCTTGTACACCTCAATCAGATCACCCCTCAGTCTTCTCTGTTCCAATTAAAAGAACCCAAGCCTATCAAACCTCTCTTCATAACTTAAATGTTCCATCCCAGGCAGCATCCTGGCAAGCCTCCTCTGCATCCCTTCCAATGCATTCACATCCTTCCTATAACGTGATGACCAGAACTGCACACAGTCCTCCAGCTGTGGCCTCACCAAAGTCCTATACAACTCCAACATGACTTCCTTGCTTTTGTAATCTATACTCTGATTCATAAAGGCGAATGTACCACATGCCCTTTTCATCACTCCATTAACCTGCTTTTCTGCCTTCAGACATCTATGGACAAACACACCAAGATCCCTTTGTCTTCGGAACTTCCCAATGCCAGACCTTTCATAGTATACTTCCTCGTCAAATTACTTCCGAAGTAATCTCACACTTCTCAGAGTTAAATTCTATCGGCTATTTATCCACCCATTTGACCATCTTGTCTGTATCTATAATTTTCTCTAGATCCTCTCCCATCCACATATCGCCTGAAATAGTAACTCCCCCACATCTGGGAACTTCTTTCTGAATCTACACTGTCTAATCCTGTTAGAATTTTACAAGTTTCTACGAGATTCCTCATCAATTGAGGAATTCAGTTTAGGAGTCGGGAGGAAATGTTGCAGCTATATAAGACCCTGGCCAGACCCCACTTGGAGTACTGTGCTCAGTTCTGATCATCTCATTACAGAAAGGATGTGGAAGCCATAGAAAGGGTGCAGAGAAGATTTACAAGGATGTTGCCTGGATTGGATGGCATGCTTTATGAGGATAGGTTCAGAGAGTTCAGTCTTTTCTTCTTGGAGTGATGAAGGATAAGGAGTGACCTGATAGAGGTGTATAAAGATCATGAGAGGTATTGATCAAGTGGATTCTCAGAGGCTTTTTCCCAGGACTGAAATGGCCACCACAAAGGACGCAGGTTTAGGGTGCTGGAGAGCAGGCACAGAGGAAGATATCCTACGTTTTTCGCTCAGGAGGGTGGTGAATGGATGGAATCAGCTGCCTGCAATGGTGGAATGATTCGATAGTGTTTTTTTAAGAACTTAGTAAGATGGAGGGTTATAGATATGCCTAGTAGGTAGGGACATGTTCGGCGCAACTTGAGGGCTGAAAGGCCTGTTTGTGCCTGTTTTTCTATGTTTCAATGTTTCTATCCCCTCTCACTCTTTTAAGTGCCAATGAACATAATCCTAACTGATTTAGTCTCTTCATATGACAGACCTGCCATCCCAAGAATCAGCCTAGTAAGCCTTCATTGTACTCCCTCCACATCTGAGGAAGGATATCCTTGTTAAGGGCACCAAAGCTGCACACACTACTCTAGACATGGCCTCACCAATGCCCTATACAATTGAAATAAAACATCTCTATTCCTATACTCAATCCTCTTGCTATGAAGGCCAACATACCATTTGCTTTCTTTACTGTCTGCTGTACCTGTGCATTCACTTTCAGCGACTAATGCACAAGGACACCAAAATTTCGCTGAGTATTCACCTCTCTTAATTTACATCCATTCAAGTAATAATCTGCCTTCCCATTATTGCTACCAAAGTGTATAACCTCACATTTATCCTCATTATCTGCCAATGCACATGCCCCATACTCAGAGATACACGCTGAAGCATCTCTGCGTCTCACCCTTTTCAAAGGCAACCATCAGCCTCCTCAAAAAAAAATACCTCCTCACCTTTCCATTACTTTGCCATCTGTCTCCAATGTCCTTGAACATATTGTGAAAAATGTGCTTAATGCTCACCAAGTCTCATCAGGTTCATTTTAGATGTTTTAGTAAGTTGTGAACAGCATGATCCCTCGAGTTCAGTAAGGGATTGAAGTTTGCTCCCCCTTCAACATGATTGTTTATAATATTGGTTGTGTCCAGTGGAGAAATCAGAATCCGTATTCTTCAAAAGTTACCTTTAACCTGTGTGATACAACTCTGCAAACCTGTATCTAATGAAAAAGTGTAGAGAGGTCATTGCATATGAATTGTATTGTTTCATAATACATAAACTGTTCTTGGGACTGAAAAACCTTATCAAATGCACATCAAGGGTAACTACCCTAATGCCTGTAAGCTTCTAGTAAACACAAACTGATTGACAAATACAGCGATGGAAGGAAAAAGGTGAAATTCTATCTTTGAACATAGAACATTACAGCGCAGAACAGGACCTTTGGCCATCGATGTTGCGCCGACCAATTAAGAAAAAGCAATGACCCTCCAACCTAAACCATTCCATTTTCATCCATAAACCTATCCACGGACCTCTTAAACTCCCCCAAACTTGGCGCATCTACAACTGCAGCAGGGTATTCCATACCCTTACCACCCTCTGGGTAAAGAACCTACCTCTGACATCCGTCCTATAACTACCACCCCTTAATTTAAAGCTATGTCCCCTCATGCTAGCTTTCTCCATCCGAGGAAAAAGGCTATCACTGTCCACCCTATCTAAACCTCTAATCATCTTGTATTTTTCAATAAGGTCTCCTCTTAGCCGCCTTCTTTCTAACGAAAACAACCTCAAATCCCTCAGCCTCTCCTCATAAAACCTGCCCTCCATACCAGGCAACATTCTGGTAAACCTCCTCTGCCTCTACATCTTTCTTATAATGTGGGGACCAGAACTGTACACAATATTCCAAGTGTGGCTGCACCAGAGTTTTGTACAGTTGCAACATGACGTTGCGGCTCCGAAATTCAATCCCCCTACCAATAAAAGCTAAGCTTTTAAGTCAACGTTATCGACTTGATTGCCAACTTTCAGGGATCTATGCACATATACACCTAGATCCCTCTGTTCATCAACACTATTAAGAGTCCTAGATTCAACTAAATCCACTAATTTACTTCCAACTGGTCAATGGCTATGGAACATGTGGACTATGGGAGCTAACTGTAATTGAATAGCTACACTTTGATCTGTCCCAACTGTGCTCAGCACATCTCTTTCTAAATGTCCTTATTGTCTCAAGTTTGTAGGGATGTTCCTGTGCTCTGAGAGCCAATCACTCATTTTTCAAGGGTGCCAGAATTGTATGCCTTATTCCCAGTCTGGTCAAACTAAAGCTCAACACAAGTTTAACATAATTTACTTCGCTAATCTATCTCTCGAGAAATAAACCCAGCACTAGATTAGCCTTTTTTATGATCTTATTAATCTGCACCAACACCTTTAGTGATTTGTGTATTTGTATTCCCAGATCCCTTCATTCCGCTACCCCCCTTTGATGCTTATTTTCTTAGTAATATACAACATCTTCATCTTCCTCATCACTTGTTCATTTAATACCAGGTTCCTGCTCCTAAAGTTCTTCAGTCTAAATGAATTGAACAGGTTATGTAAGTGAATCTGTAGAATAAACCTCTCTATCAGTTCGAGGAAGCCTTTCTCTGGTAATGTCAACATTAAAGGTTCATTAATGGTACTTCATGTGACAAAGAAGAAGAAATTGTATCACAAGTAACTCAGCGTGATTCTTCTTATCTCAAAACACTTTCACAAGGGACAAATAAGGAAGGAATCTGGAGAGTATAAAGACAATCATTAGAGAAATTTCATTCCATAAACCATGAAATGTTGACATCCAAATAAACTGGAAACTTAAACATCTCTCAGTACATGAGTAAGTGTGCAAGTTCACTATTTTATAATTTTTCCAGTATGTGGTGCAGGTTGTAGTTATTTTTCCAATAGGTGAGTTTTGATAGTAAGCAATAACAGGCTTTTCAACAATGGTAGAAATTACAGAAGAATTAAATCCCAGGCTTGTAGGTATAACAACTGGGAGATGAACAGTAATTAGAGGCAGGCAGAGACACGAGTCACAGCATGGCTACAGCACATAAGGTGGCCATTCAGCCCACTGTGTGCATGCCAGCTCTCTGCAGAAGCAATTTATCTTGACTCACTACTCCTCCCCGCTTTATGTCTTTTCAAATAACATCCACTTTTCTTTTGCAAGCCTCGATTGAATTTGCCTCCACCATTTTCCCAGATAGTACATTCCAAATCCTAACCACGCCACAAAAGGTTTTCCTCACATTATGTTGACTCTTTTGCAATTAGTGTCCTTTGGCTCTCGACCTTACCATCAACAAGAACAGTATTTTCCCGTCAAGACCCTTCCTGATTCTGAACTTCTTTATAAAATCTCCTCTTGATCTTCTCATCTGAGAAGAATAGCCTCAGCTTCCCTGATCTTACCAAGTGAATAAAGCACTTCAACCCTGGAACCATTTTTAAAAATCTGTTCTGAATTTTCGCCATCCTTCCAAAAGCACAGTGTCCAGAATTGGATAAAATACTCCAGCTGAAGTTGAACCAGTGTTTGAAAAATGTTGGTAACTTCCTTGTTTTTATATTCTATGGGAGCAATCTTATCGTTATGCTCTGTGGGCTGATGGAGAGGGCGTGCTGGTAAGATCGCAGAAGAGCCGAGGAATCAGGTTTATGCCCAATTTCTCACCCTCGTGATCTTAAAGACAGCAGATCTCTAGTGCATTCAGCCTCCCTCCTATTTCCAATGCAAGGCTGAATAATTTAAATATATTTAAATGAAAATTTACATTGGATGCTATCATCTGGGCTCATTTGCCTCTGTGCCTTGCCAGGAGGCGTTCCTTCTGGCGAGGATCACAGTTGGTCCCTACAAACGGAGGCCAGTCATGATGGCCTTGCTGATTGAACCTGAGGCCAATGAGGCACCCTGTGCAGGTCATGGGCAGGGGATGTCCCTTGGTCAGTCAGCTTTCTCTTTGTAAATCCATGCTGACTCTGTCCAATTTTACCACTGTTTACCACATGCTCTGCTATAAAATTTTTGATATTGGATTCACGAGTTCTCCCCATTACCAGCTGAGTCATCTATAATTCTGTTTTCTCTCTACCACCCTTTTTAAATAGTGGGGTTACATTCGCTACCCTCCAATCTGTAGGAACTATTCCAGAGTCTATAGAATCTTGGAAGATGACCACTAATGCATCAACTATTTCTCAGGCCACTTCCTTAAGTACTCTGGGATATAAATTGTCAGATCTTGGGGATTTATTGGCCTTCAATCCCAATTTCCCCAACACCATTTCTCAGCTAATATTGATTTCCTTCAGATTCTCCCTCTCCCTGTGTTTACTAACATTTCAAATGTTATTTGTGTTTTCCTTTTTGAAGGCAGAATCAAAGTATGTATTTAGTTAGTCAGCCATTTATTTGTTCCCCATTATAAATTCTCCTGTTTCTGATACAAGAAACCTACATTTGTCTTCACCAATCTTTTTCTCTCCATATACCTGTAGAAACTTTTATAGTCAGTATTTATGTTCCCTGCAAGCTTACTCTTGCACTCAATTTTCCTTTTGGGTGATTCTCAGCTCAACTTGTCAAATCAAATCATTGGAGCTAACATCTTTTCTCACTACTGCATTAATTTCCTCTTTAACCAGTAATGTAGCTCAACTGCCTTTTCCTTTTTACCTGTCCTTCCTAAATTCTGAATACTCCTGGATGTTCAATTCTCATTCTTGGTCACCCTGCAGTGGAGTTTCCATAATCCCAACTGCATCATACCTGTTTGCATCTGTGTGAATAATTCAGCAAATTTATTGTGAGTGCCTCATACGTTAAAGCACAAAGCCTTCAGGCTCTTCTTTTTAACATTTGTCCAGTTCCTAATATTTTTCACTGTGGTCCTGTTTGAATCCGATTTCTGTGTCTATCACTTTTCTTATTCCCCTTTCTCTCTTTGGTTTTTTTTTGTCCTTGGTTCTCTGCATAGGCTCTTAGCCTCCTGCCATTTTAGTTTAAACCCGTACCAACCACTATAGTAAATATTCCCTCTCGGACACCAGTTTGGTCCTGCCTAGATACAGCCCATGCAGTTTGTGTTGGTCCCACCAAGCCCAGAAGCAGTACCACTATCCTAGAAATCTGAAACATTCCCCCTCACATCATCTTCTCAGCCATGCATTCATTGGATTATATCCTATTACTATTCTTAACTAGCATGAGCCACTGATTGTAATTCTGAGATCACTACTTTCAGGTTCTATTTTCAAGTTCCTACATTCTGCTTTTTGGACCTCATCCCTATTTTTACCCATGTCATTTGTACCAGTGTGTACTATGACCATTGGCTGTTTGTCCTCTCCCTCTAGAATGTCCTGAAACTGCTCTAAGACACCCTTGACTCTACCATCAAGGAGGCAAGTACCACATTGGAGTCTTGTTAGCAGCCTAATGTCTAACTATTCCCCTATAACTACAGCGTTTCCACACTTTTTATTCCTCCTCTGTGCAGCAGAGCCAACCATGGTGTAATGAATTTGGATGTTATTGGTTTCCCGAGGCCATTCTCCAACAGTATCCAAAAGCATACAGCTGTTTTGCAGTGGAATAGCCATTGGAGATTTCTGCACTGCCTGATTAAGTCTTCTTGCTCTACCATGTGATCATCCATTCTTTTCATGGCTACTGAATCTTAGCTTGCAGTGTGATCCCCTCTCTTATGTTCTATCCACAATACTCTCTGCCTTGTAGTAGCTTCCATGTTCCACCTGATATTCCAGCTCAGAAACTCAGGATTCAGGAGCTGCAGTTGGAGACATTTCCTACCCATAGTGGCTCAAGCTACTGGAAATGTTCTTAGTCTCCCACACGGAATCCAAGGAGCACATCATGGCTTTGACCTCTCCTGCCATGACTATTCCTTTAAATTAAACCTTTGGAAATGCCAAATATCAATTAATCTAGGGCCCCATCTTACCTCATTACTACTCTGCTCGTTACTACAGTATATAGCTTGTACAAACTATAAACCACAAAAATATCTGACCAACTACAAGTGATAAAATACTTACCCAACTTCACCCATTATTCGCGAGTCAGTTCTCTCCTTCGTATTCTCATCTGCTGTAGTAAGGCAAGACCACCGTGAAAATTTAAGAACTTAGACAGCAAAATAAAAATCACAAAGCACCTTTTTCCCCCCTGCTCCAGATTCCCAGTATGTTCCACAACTCACACTCACTCTGGCTATGTCCCCAAGTCCTTTTGCATTGAACATTTCTGAAGTTTTTCTCAATTTAAATAATATTCTGTTTTTTTGTTCTCCTTTCCAAAATGTAATTCACAATTTCCACCATTTGCCAACTTTTTGCCCACTTAACCCCTCAATATCTCATTGTAAACTATATTCATCACACAATTTGCCTCTCTACCTAATTTTTGTCATCTAAAAATTTGGCTGCAGCATATTTGCTTCCTTTCTCCAAGTCATTAATATATTGTAAAAAATTGAGGTTCCAGCACTGTTAAAAAGTTATAGCACTGATCCCTGTGCAAAACCATTGGTTACAGGTCACCAATCTGAAAAACAGTCTTTATTCCCTGCCCTTTAGCCAATTTTCTATCCATTTCAATATACAATCTCCAACATCATGGGCTTTTATCTTATCACTCAACTTTTTGAGGTACCACAGCTACAGCTCCCTACTGATTGAGACTTCCTCCAAGTTCTAATAAATTAGTCCAAGGCAATTTCCCTTTCATGAAACCATGCTTACTTGGCTTGATTAGATTATGTACTCCTATCAGATTTAAAAAAAAAATTGCGTCTCCCCATTCTTCCTCCCAAAGTGAATCACTTCTCACTTCCCACTGCATTAAGTTTCACCGGTCGCATATCTGCCCATTCCTCCAGCCTTTCCATGCCTGCTTGAAGATTATCACCATCACCGCACAGTTCACAATACTTCCAAATTTGTGTCTTAAAGGTGCTAAATAATGCAAGTTGTTTGTGCGGCCTGTTCAACAGCAGCATTGCAGGATGGAGATGGGGAGACTGGAGAATTGTGCAAGACAGAGGACAGGGGAGAATGCAAATGAATATTTATTTTGTTCATGCAGACTTGGAGTAAATTTAAAATGAGTGAAAACAATTACGATGGATGCAAGTGTGACTTACCAGAAGTGTGATTAACACACAAGAGTACATGTCACTTTATCACCAAAGCCAAGGATTTGAAGGTTACACTGCAGCCAGTACGTATATGCAAGAATGGGTGGAGCCATCTGACAGACAGAAACTCACCAATAACGTAATTCCTTCCACAAATTAATGAAAGCACCTGTAAGAATAAGAACAGAGGAATGTAAAAATGTGCAGCCTTATGTTTGTTAAGCAATCCTAATATCACATTATCACGGAATTCCAATATGGGGTTTCAGAAAATTTGCTGCCTTCTGGAAGCAGGTTGGTTTTTGTGCTCACTAAAAACAAATGAGAAGATAGAAAAGAATGAAACAATCTCCTCTGCCAATTTACAGCATAAACTCTATAACATCAGGTACTGCAACCTTTGGGCGCAGAATTGGATTTTTTTTCATTCATTTGTGCGACACGGGTGTTGCTGGCTGACCAGAATTTATGGCCCATCCCTAACTGCCCTTGGAGGGCAGTTGAGAGTTAACCACATTGCTGTGACTCTGGAGTCACTTGTGGTCCAGATCAGGTAAGGATGGCAGATTTCCTTCCCTAAACGACACTTGTGTACCAGACGGATTTTTTTCCCCAACAAATCGATAATGGTTTCATGGTCATTAGTAGATAATTTTTTACTGAATTCAAGTTACATCATTTGCCGTGATAGGATTCGAACCCAGGTTGCCAGAACATTAGTTTCTGGATTAACAGTCTACTATTAGTAGTACCAAGCCATCCATAATTCCAACAGTATATCTTGAGCACAAATCAGAAAAGCACTTCCTTCTACGCCAGTTTGAGAATTCTGCTTTTCTCTCAGTCACTGAGAGGTAATTTTCTCTTCACTCTGATTGTAACTGCCAGATTTAGCCTCATCTTTCCACAGCAACCACACTATGATCACAAAGTAACCACCTATTATCTACCAGATAATGCATCACCAAGTTTTTTTTTTAAACAAATCTCTCGGTTCCTACCAGGAATAAAAAAAAAATGAGACTTTTAAAATAGGAGTTGTTGAACTGGAGGATAATGAGGTCAGAAAGCTAAGTTAAATGTGGAGCAACAATAGGAGATTGAGTTTGATAGATTTCTACACATTAAAGAAATCCAGGGATATGGGGAGAGAATGGTTAAATGGAATACTATCTGAATGTGGAGCAGGTTCCAATCAGCATTTTGATCATGGTTGATCATCGAAGTCAATATCCTAATCTCCACCCTTTTCTCTATATCCCTCGATGTCTTTAGTCCCAAGAGCTATATCTAATTTCTTCTTGAAATCACACAACGTTCTGGCCTCAACTACTGTGGTAGCGAATTCCACACATTCACCATTCCCTGAGTGAAGAAATTTCTCCCCACCTCAGTTTCAAAAGCCGTTTATCCTCAAACTATGATTCTGAGTTCTGGACTCCCCCACCATTGGGGACATTCTTTATGAATCTACCTTGTCTAACCCTATTAGAATTTTACAAGTTTCTATGCGATCCCCTCTCACTCTTCTAAACTCCAATAAATATAATCCTCACCGACTTAAGTCTCTCTCTCCTCATAGGACAGATTTGCCATCCCATGAATCAGCCTGGTAAACCTTTGGACACCCTTCCTCAAATAAGCACATCAAAACTGTACACAAAATTCCAGGTGTGGTCTCACCAATGCCCTGTACAATTGCAATAAAACATCCCCATTCCTATAATCAAATCTTGCAATGAAGGCCAACATACCATTTGCTTTTACTGCCTGAACCTGCACACTTACTTTCAGCAACTGATGCATGAGGACAACCAAGGTCTCACAGAGTATCCACCTTGCTCAATTTACACCCATTCAAGTAATAAAATGCCTTTCTACTTTTGCTACTGAAGTGGATAAACTCACATTTGTCCATATTATACTGCATCTACCATGCATATTCCCACTCACTCAATTTGTCCAAATCAAGCTGAAGATTCTCTTCATCCTCCTCACAGCTCACTCTCCCATCCAACTTTGTATCATCTGCAAACCTGGCGATAATATATTCAATTCCCTCTTCCAAATCATTAATATATGTGAACAGTTGAGATCCTAGCACAGACTGCTGCGGAATCCCTCTAGCCAATGTCTGCCAATTGGAAAAAGACTCATTTATGCCAACTCTTTGCTTTTTTATCAGTTAACCAGCTTTCTATTCATTTCAAGACATTATATGCAATCTCACGTGCTTGGTATTTACATAGTAGTCTGCTAGGCGAGACCTTTTCAAAAGACTTCTGAAAATCCAAATAAACTACATCGTAAAATCCTACAGTTTAGAAACAGGTCCTTTGGCCCATCAAGTGTACACCGACCACCCAGGCCCTAGTATTTACCTTAGCTAGTCCCCCGATACTAAGAGGCAATTTAGTATAACCAAACCATCTAACTTGCTTTCTAAATGCGGAGTTATGAAGTCCTTGATAATGAACTCCAGCGACTTCCCCAATACTGACATTCAAGGGGCCAACCCATTCCTGCTCCTAATTTCTATGTTTCATTCCTAAGGATGTGGGAAATGAGAGACTTGTGCTAATTTTGATACATGCTGCAGTGAGAATTAATTACTCCAAACTATTTTACGCGAGGTTAAAAAATCCCAGAAGGTACAAAAAGTAGGAAATAAATTAGATGCTGCAACAGGCAAGGTCAAAGGGAACACTGTGTTGAGCCCCAGACCAAAGGTGGTTTCTATGGAATAGAGAGATATGAACATTAAGAAGCCAAAGCTTCTCAGCACTATTCCTGTGCTGTGAGAAAAATTAGGTCTGTTGGAGTGAGTTGCAGTTACTGACCACACGGTAGGTGGCAAATAGTCATGTTATCCTCCAGACATGGAGGCTAGCTGCAAAATAGACAAGTACACTCTTGATTAATGAACAATTGTGGACTGTATCAGCAGGATGTTTAAGATAAGGTGAGGTAAAGGATGATGCCTCTCCATCATTCAAAGCCCCCCTACGCCTAAATTCCAGCCCTAAACAACATTTTGTGCCATTTTGCTCCACGTGCATAGGATATAAGGTGACTGGGGGGAGGTATTGAAGTGTCTCATTTTTCTTTACTGTGTACACAGATGGTAAGGGTAGTTGGAGGCCAAGGCAGGAGGAGTGAACATGTATGTGTGATATCGCAGTTGTACAAGACAGGGAACCTGATTACAACTGCAAGGCAAGGGTTTTTCTTTGAGTTTTAGAGGTTAGTTTAGTTGATAAATATTCTTAGTAGTTACTAATTCTACTGGTTGGCGAGTTCTAACTAAATAAGTTTGTTTATTCAGTTCATTCCAGTAGATGCCAGAGGGTCAGAAATGTCAGTTTGTGCAATTGCATGCCTATCAAGACAGATGCGGGAAATCAAGGAATCTTCAGAAATCCTAGACAACCAAATCTGCAGCGAGTATCTATTTGCAGCTCCTAACAGCTTGCATGGATTGGACGGAGCAGCAATTCAACATATTTAGAAGCATGCAGATGGCTGAAAGCATCATAGGTAGGAGTTTCAGGGATGTGATCACACCCATAGATGAGACAGATAGATGGATGATGGTGATGAGAGGCAGACTATCACCCTCTCAAACAAGTGTACTGTTTTGGATACAGTTGGGGATGGTGGAAGAGAAATTGGCCTACCAATGATCAGTGACAGCAGTAGCCAGAACAGTATCACCACAATGGCTTTGTTGCACAGCTGGTAGGGTTAAAGTGCAGGCAAGCATTGGTAATTGGGACTCCATTGTCAGGGACATAGACAGGTGTTTCTGTGGTCACAAGCAATGGGAACCAGAGCAGCAGATCAGTACGCAAGGACAAAATAGAGGTCAATAGGACAATCAAGCAGAATCAGATTAAGTTTAAAGAACAGAAGGGACAGAAATAGAAAAGGTGTATTGACTGAGCCAGGAAGGAAAAAAAAACAAAAGGTGCTGAAGGATACATTTGTGTACAGTCAAAATTAGAGCTCTTTACATTAATGCACAGGGTGTAAGGAACAAACTGAATAAATTCCAGGCACAGATTCAAATCAGTGACTACGATGTCATAGCCATTACCGAGACATGATGCAGTATAGTCAGAACTGGGAACAGCTTATATACTGTATGCAGGAGGGATAGAGAAAACAGTAGGGAATGTGGAGGAGAAATTCTGATCAATAACAATCTCTTCTATGGTGAAGGAAGGTGCAAAGAGAAAGCATCCAGTAGAGTCTCTATGAATGCACTGAGGAACTATAAAGAAACCAAAACCACAACAGGTGTCATATATAGACCGCCTGGTAGTACCCCAGATTGCTAGATGGTATAAATGCTGAAATTAGGCAACTATATAGTAAAAGCAGAGTTAGTACTAATTTTTATCTCAACACAGACTGGGAAGGGCAGACAAGTATTTGCCAGAAAGGTTATGAATTTCTCTGCGTATCTGGGATAGTTTCCTACAGCAGCATGTTTTGGACGTGACAAGGGGTCAAGCATTACTAGATCCGGTACTGAGCAATGAATCCAATTTAATTAGTGACCTCATTGTTTGTGAACACTTGTCAAACAATGATCTCTGATTTAATTTATTGTCACGTGTATTGGTATACAACGAAAAGCATGATTTCTTGTGTGAACATGGAACATTAAAGCACAAACAGGCCCTTTGGCTCACAAATTGTGCTGATCATATCTATACTTACCAGGCCATAGTACTATCTGTAATTATCTGTGTGCTATAGAAGGCATACCATTCATAGGGAGGGAAAGGAGATGGTGCAGAACGTAGTGTACAGTTAACAAAGAACAAAGAGCAACACAGCACGGGAAACAGGCCCTTCGGCCCAACGAGCCCACGCCGCCGTCCTAACGTCTTAATGACATATCCTTGACTTTAGGCTATGCCTATTGTTGAAGATTCCCATATAGGGACAATTTGTTACCCAATCAGCCTAAGAGCACATTTTTGGGATGTGGGAGGAAACCGGAGCACCCGGAGGAAACCCACGCAACCACGGGGAGAACGCGCAAACTCCCGCAGACACAGGCCCAAATCCATGTGTCAGCACAGCAACAGCGATAGTCTCTGAGCTGTCTTGTTGCCCATCAGATGGTCCAGTTTAAGCATACACTGACGACGTAAAGCACTAGGCAACTCCTGAAGCAACCTCCAAGAGCAGCTCTCACACGACATGCCGCATGCATGCCCCTTGTTGGTCAACAAGGTGGACCGAATTGCCTGCGGAAACAAATAAGACTTAATTAAACATACTAAAAAAAACTAAGACATTCCTGAGACGAGACGAAACTAAAAGATAGTCTACTACTATTTGGTCCTCCTGATATTCAAACAGTCCTGCTATATCCCTCTATCTGCAGACCGCTCATGTGGCTGTCCAAGAGACCCTTAAACAACCCTAGCGTGCCTGCTCCCACCATCTTACTCGGCAGTGCATTCCACACCCCCACTACCCTTTGTGTGAAAAACTGCCCTCTAATATTCGTCTTATACATAGCCCCCCTCACCCTGAGCCCGTGACCCCTCGTTCTATCCATTTCTAATGGTGGAAAAAGCTTACCACCATTTACTCTATCTATACCCCTCATAATCTTATATACCTCTAAAAGATCCCCTCTCAGCCGACATCTTTCAAGGGAAAACAACCCCAGTGTTTTCAATCTTTCCTCGTAAGACAGCCCTTCCATACCAGGCAGCATCCTGGTAAATCTCCTCTGCACTCTCTCCAGGGCCTCTACATCCTTCCTGTAGTACGGCGACCAGAACTGGACGCAGTACTCCAGATGAGGCCTAACCAACGTTCTATACACCTGCAACATCAGACTCCTACTCTTGTATTCTATACCCCTTCCTATGAAGGCTAACATACCATACGCTTTTTTTTAAAACCACATTCTCCACCTGTACTGACACCTTCAGAGACTTGTGAACTTGCACCCCCAGGTCTCTCTGCATCTCTATACTCCGGATAGTTTTACCTTTTATCCTATAACTCCCCTCTACATTATTCCGGCCAAAATGCATCACCTCGCATTTATCCGGATTAAATTCCATTTGCCATCTATCTGCCCAATCTACCAGCCTATCTATGTCATGTTGTATTGCCTGGCACTGCTCCTCAGTACCCGCCAATCCAAGCATCTTAGTGTCATCAGCAAATTTGCTGATCACACCACCTACCCCCTCTTCCAAGTCATTTATATAAACCACAAATAGAAGAGGTCCTAGTACTGAGCCCTGTGGCACACCACTAGTGACAGACCTCCAGTTGGAAAAAGAGCCTTCCACTACTACCCGCTGTCTCCTCCTCCCAAGCCAGTTCTCAACCCATCTACATACCTGGCCCTGTATCCCATACGCCTTCACCTTTTCTATCAGCCTACCATGAGGGACCTTATCAAACGCCTTACTGAAATCCATATAGACGACATCAACAGCTTGTCCTTCATCAAACGTTTTTGTCACCTCTTCAAAAAATTCCACTAGATTCGTAAGGCACGACCTCCCCTTAACGAAGCCATGCTGCGTATCCCTGATCAGATCGCAGCGCTCCAGATGCTCATACATCCTGTCCCTGAGAATCCTCTCCATTAGCTTACCTATAACTGAAGTCAAGCTCACCGGCCTATAGTTCCCTGGGTTATCCCTCTGACCCTTTTTAAACAACGGTACTACATTTGCAATCCTCCAGTCGTCTGGGACCTCACCTGTGTCCAAAGAAGAGACAAAGATTTGCGTCAGAGGCCCAGCAATGTCATCTCTCACCTCCCTTAGCAGCCTGGGATAAATACCATCAGGCCCTGGAGCTTTATAAGTCTTTATGCTACCTAAAAGGAACACTTTGTCCCTCGTAATGATTATTTCCTTTAACGGGTCCTCAAATTCCTCAAAGCCAGCATCAGACATCAGGCCCCTCTCCCGCGTGAATACGACGCAAAGTATTCATTCAGGATCTCCCCCATTCCCTCAGGCTCTAAGCATAGATCCCCTCAATGAGTCAAATTACTCAATTAGTCAAAGACTGTATTTATTAGTCAAAGACTGTATCACAGTGACAGAGAAGAAGTTTGATGAGGACTTGTCTGTTGAGGTAGTATGGGCTGAGATTAGAAACAGGAAAGGAGAGGTCACCCTGTTGGGAGTCTTTTATAGACCTCCTAAAAGTTCTAGAGAGGTAGAGGAAAGGATTGCAAAGTCAATTCTGGTCAGGAGTGAAAGTAATAGGGTAATTGTTATGGGGGACTTTAACTTTACTAATATTGATTGGAATAGCTATAGCTCTAGCTCGTTAGAGGGGTCAGTTTTCGTACAAAGTGTGCAGGAGGTTTTTTGACTCAGTATGTAGATAGGCCAACTAGAGGTGAGGCTACATTGGATTTGGTGCTGGGCAATGAGCCAGACCAGGTGTTAGGCTTGGAGGTTGGTGAACATTTTGGTGATAGTGACCACAATTCGGTTACGTTCACCTTAGTGATGGATAGGGATAGGCATGAAGCTGGGGGCAGTAGTTATAGCTGGGGGAAGGGTAATTATGAGGCCATCAGGAGAGAATTAGGGTGCATAGATTGGACTAGGAAGCTACAGGGACTGGGAACATCTGGAATGTGGAGCTTATTCAAGGAGCAGCTGCTGCGAGTCCTTGATAAGTATGTCCCTGTCAGGCAAGGAGGAAATGGTCGAGTAAGAGAACCTTGGTGTACGAAAAAAGTTGATTTGCTGGTTAAAAGGAAAAAGGAGGCTTATGTCAGGATGAGGCTTGAAGGCTCGGTTAGTGCAATGGATAGCTATAGATTAGCCAGGAGGGAGCTAAAGAGTGAATTGAGGAGAGCTAAGAGGGGACACGAGAAGACTTTGGCTGATAGGATTAAGGAGAATCCTAAAGCTTTCTTTAGATATGTTAAGAATAGAAGATTGGTTAGGGCAAGATTAGGGCCAGTCATAGACAGCAGTGGGAAGTTGTGCGTGGAGCCTGAAGAGATTGGAGAGGCACTGAATAAATATTTCTCTTCGGTATTCACGCAGGTGTGTAAATGTAGCTATGGAGAACACTGAGGTACAGGGTTGCAAATTGGGAAGTATTGTAGTAGATAGGGAGGATGTGCTAGAAATTCTCGCGGGTTTGAAGTTGGATAAGTCCCCTGGGCCGGACGGGATTTACCCTAGGATTCTCTGGGAGGCAAGAGAGGAGATTGCAGAGCCTCTGGCTCTGATCTTCAGGTCGTCGTTGGTTATGGGTGTGGTTCCGGAGGACTGGAGGATAGCGAATGTGGTCCCGTTGTTCAGGAAGGGGAAGAGAGACCTTCCAGGGAATTATAGGCCAGTGAGTCTTACTTCTGTTGTGGGCAAAGTATTGGAGAGAATAATTAGGGATAGGATTTATAGTTATTAGAGAGTAATGAATTGATTGGAGATAGTCAGCATGGTTTTGTGAAGGGTAGGTCGTGCCTTACTAACCTCATTGAGTTTTTTGAAAAAGTGACTAAGGAGGTGGATGGGGGTAAGGCGGTTGATGTGGTATATATGGACTTTAGTAAGGCGTTTGATAAGGTGGCCCATGGAAGACTTCTGCAGAAAATGCAGATGTATGGGATAGAGGGTGATTTAGCTAATTGGGTTAAGAATTGGCTAGCAGGTAGAAGACAGAGGGTGGTGGTTGATGGGAGATATTCATCTTGGAGTTCGGTGACAAGTGGTGTACCTCAGGGGTCTGTTTTGGGGCCCCTGCTGTTTGTAATTTTTATAAATGATCTGGATGAGGGTATTGAAGGATGGATTAGTAAATTTGCAGATGACACTAAAGTCGGTGGAGTGGTAGATAGTGAAGAGGGGTGTTATAGTTTGCAGAGGGACTTGGACAAGTTGCAGAGCTGGGCCGAGAGGTGGCAAATGGAGTTTAATGTGGAAAAGTGTGAGGTAATGCACTATGGCAGAAATAATAAATGTGTAGAGTATAGGGCAAATGGTAGGATTCTTAGTAGTCTAGATGAACAGAGGGATCTTGGTGTGTATGTGCATAGATCCCTGAAAGTAGGCAGTCAAGTCGAGAAGGTTGTTAAGAAGGCATATGGAGTCTTGGCTTTTATTGGTAGGGGGATTGAATTTCGGAGCCGCAACGTCATGTTGCAACTGTACAAAACTCTAGTGCGGCCGCACTTGGAGTATTGTGTGCAGTTCTGGTCCCCACATTATAAGAAAGATGTGGAGGCATTGGAGAGGGTACAGAGGAGGTTTACCAGGATGTTGCCTGGTATGGAGGGCAGGTCTTATGAGGAGAGGCTGAGGGATTTGAGGTTGTTTTCGTTAGAAAGGAGGCGGCTAAGAGGGGACCTGATCGAAACATACAAGATGATTAGAGGTTTAGATAGGGTGGACAGTGATAGCCTTTTTCCTAGGATGGAGAAAGCTAGCACGAGGGGACACAGCTTTAAATTAAGGGGTGATAGTTATAGGACGGATATCAGAGGCAGGTTCTTTACCCAAAGGGTGGTTCGGGAGTGGAATGCCCTGCCTGCAGCGGTTGTAGATGCGCCAAGTTTGGTGGCGTTTAAGAGGTTAGTTGATAAGTATATGGAAGAGAACGGAATGATTTAGTTTGGAGGGGCATTGCTTTTTGTATTGGTCGGCGCAACATCGAAGGCCGAAGGGCCTGTTCTGTGCTGTAATGTTCTATGTTCTATGTTCCTCTGTCCCTGAGAGGTCCAATCTTGCCTCTAACCATCCTTTTGCTCCTTACATAGGAGTAAAATGCCTTGGGATTTTCCTTAATCCTACCTGCCAAAGCCATTTCGTGTCCCCTTTTTGCCTTTCTGACACCCCTTTTAAGATCCTGTCTACACTCTCTATATTTTCCAGCGCTGCCTCTGTCCCCAGTTGCCTGGATCTAACGTACGCCTCCCGCTTCTTCCTGACCAAGTCCTCAACATCCCTAGTAACCCACAGTTCTCTAATCCTACCTTTCCCATCCTTCCTCCTTACCGGCACGTGTCTTTCCTGCAAAGATTTTAGTTTTCCCTTGAAAGACTCCCACATGTGCAGTGTCGACCTACCCTCGTACAGCTTATCCCAGTCGGTATCCCTAAGATCCTGCCTAATCTGGCTATATCTAGCCCTCCCCCAGTTTAACACCCTCCCCTTAGGGCAGGCTTCATCTTTTTCCATTAATACCCTAAAGCAGACAGAGTTGTGGTCACTATTAGACGCATGCTCTCCTATTACAACGTCAACCACCTGCCCTGGCTCATTCCCCAGAACCAGATCCAGTATAGCCCCCTCTCTAGTCAGGCTATCCACATACTGCTCCAAGGACCCTTCTAAAACACACTGTACAAATTCCTCCCTGTCCGCACCTTCCGCTCTGGGCACCTTCCAATCTACCCCACGGAAATTGAAATCTCCCATTACAACTACCCTATTCTTCCTACACTTATCTAAAATTTCCCTACATATCCCTTCTTCCACGGCCCGCGGACTGTTGGGCGGTCTGTAGTACACACCCAACATAGTAACCTCTCCTTTCCTATTATAGTTAGGATGTAGTGAAAGATCAAATAAACAGATGTAGGTCCATTCAGAAATCTGATTGCAGCAGGGAAGAAACTCTTCTTGAGTTGGTTGATATATGACCTTAGACTTTTATATCTTTTTCCCGACAGAAGACAATGTTTGGGGTGCGTGGGTCCTTGATTATACTGGCTGCTTTGTCAAGGCAGCGGAAGCTGTAGATGGGTCAATGGAAGGGAGGTTTGTTTGCATGATGGATTGGGCTACGTTCACAACCCTTTATAGTTTCTTGCAGTTTTGGTCAGAGCAGGAACCATACCAAGTCGTGGTCATCACACGATCGTGTTTACTGTAGCATTTATAAAGATCAGACACTAAAATTTTGGATTTAAGCAAAGTGAACTTGGGAAACTGTGCTCAGGGTAGAACAACCGAGGAACAGTGAATTATATACAAAAGAAACTTTAGTAAGTTTAGTAACTTTAGTGGACTTTAGTAAGACGTTTGATAAGGTGGCTCATGGAAGACTTCTGCAGAAAATGCAGATGTATGGGATAGAGGGTGATTTAGCTAATTGGGTTAGGAATTGGCTAGCAGATAGAAGACAGAGGGTGGTGGTTGATGGGAGATATTCATCTTGGAGTTCGGTGACAAGTGGTGTACCTCAGGGGTCTGTTTTGGGGCCCCTGCTGTTTGTAATTTTTATAAATGATCTGGATGAGGGTATTGAAGGATGGATTAGTAAATTTGCAGATGACACTAAAGTCGGTGGAGTGGTAGATAGTGAAGAGGGGTGTTATAGTTTGCAGAGGGACTTAGACAAGTTGCAGAGCTGGGCCGAGAGGTGGCAAATGGAGTTTAATGTGGAAAAGTGTGAGGTAATGCACTATGGCAGAAATAATAAATGTGTAGAGTATAGGGCAAATGGTAGGATTCTTAGTAGTCTAGATGAACAGAGGGATCTTGGTGTGTATGTGCATAGATCCCTGAAAGTAGGCAGTCAGGTCGAGAAGGTTGTTAGGAAGGCATATGGAGTCTTGGCTTTTATTGGTAGAGGGATTGAATTTCGGAGCCGCAACGTCATGTTGCAACTGTACAAAACTCTAGTGCGGCCGCACTTGGAGTATTGTGTGCAGTTCTGGTCCCCACATTATAAGAAAGATGTGGAGGCATTGGAGAGGGTACAGAGGAGGTTTACCAGGATGTTGCCTGGTATGGAGGGCAGGTCTTATGAGGAGAGGCTGAGGGATTTGAGGTTGTATTCGTTAGAAAGGAGGCGGCTAAGAGGGGACCTAATTGAAACATATAAGATGATTAGAGGTTTAGATAGGAAAAAGGCTATCACTATCCACCCTAGGATGGAAAAAGCTAGCACAGGGGACACAGCTTTAAATTAAGGGGTGATAGTTATAGGACGGATATCAGGGGCAGGTTCTTTACCCAAAGGGTGGTTAGGGAGTGGAATGCCCTGCCTGCAGCAGTTGTAGATGCGCCAAGTTTGGTGGCGTTTAAGAGGTTAGTTGATAAGTATATGGAAGAGAAGGGAATGGTTTAGTTTGGAGGGGCATTGCTTTTTATATTGGTCGGCGCAACATCGAAGGCCGAAGGGCCTGTTCTGTGCTGTAATGTTCTATGTTCTATTTAATACTATTCGGAAGAGATTGGGCAAACTGTGTGTTCTCCCTGGAAAAATGGAGGATGACGGATGACCTAATAACGATGTATAAAATTATGAAGGGCCTAGATAGGGTGAATAGTGGGAAGCTTTTTCCCAGGTCAGAGGTGACGAACACAAGGGGTCACAAGTTCAAGATGAGGGGGGCAAGGTTCACCACAGAAGTCAAGGGGACATATTTTACACAGAGGGTAATGGGAGTCTGGAATGCACTGCCAAGCAAGGTGGTTGAGGCGGACACACTGGGATCATTTCAGACTTATCTATATAGCCACATGAACAGACTGGGAATAGAGGGATACAAACGAATGGTCTAGTTGGGCAGCGCAGGCTTGGAAGGCCGAAGGGCCCATTCCTGTGCTGTAGTGTTCTTTGTTCTTTGTAAGCAGTTTGTGTCATGAGAAGGAAAAGCTCCACCTCACACACAAAAAAAAACTATGGATTTCTAAGGATGTAAGAGACAGCATAAAATTAAAAGGGCTTAAAAAATGCATAGAATAGAACAGGCTTACAAAATGAGTCAAACACAAAGACCAACAAAGGGCTACAAAGCGACTTATAAGAGCTGCAAAAGAGGATTACAAAGAGAAACTTGAAAGGGACATAAATGAGAATAAGAGATTTTATAAAGGGGAAGCGACTGTTTAAAAGCACAACTGGTTCTCTAAAGATGGAGCGTGGGAATGTTGTCAATAATCACGGGGAAATGGTAGACGTGCTGAATGAGTATTTTGTTCCAGTGTTCACAGTAGAAAGAGAGGATAGCTTGCCTGGAGTCCCAGGGAAAGTAATAGAGGATCAGGGACAAGGTCTAAATAGAATTAGCTTAAGTGAATCATCAGTATCAGAGAAATTAATGAAACTGAACAAATCTCCAGGTTCTGATGGTTTCCATCCACGTGTGTTAAAAGAGATATGAGAACACATTGCCAGTGTCCTAGCTATAATCTTTCAGAGCTCCCTTGATTCAGGGATTGTATCCATGGACTGGAATTTAGCTATATCACTGCTCTTTAAGGGTAACAGAGGGGAAACCGGAGAATTACAGGCCAGTTAGTCTAATGTCTGTGGTGGGAAAGTTGTTGGAGTCACTAATCAAGGAAAGGGTAACTGATCAAAAAATTCCAGTGAATCAGGGAGAGTCAGCATGGGTTCATAAAGGGTAGGTCATACCTGACAAACCTCAGAGTTCTTTGAAGAGGTGCCAGAGACAGTGGCATGTTGATGAATATTGTTTTATGGACTTCTAGAAGGCTCTTGATAAAATCCTGCAGAGTAGATTGTAAACTAAGGTGGAAGCCCATGGAATTGAAGCTGGATTGCTGACATGGATAGGAAGTTGTTTGAACAACAAGAAAGAGCGTTGTAATAATGGGCAAGTACTGAAACTGGGAGGATGTGACTTGCACTGTCCCATCCTGGCCTCAAATATTTACAATATTCATTCATGACTTAGGTGATGGCATAAAGAGACAAATACTCAAATTTGCAGATGACAGAAATTGGGCAGCATTGTAGTGTTGAGGGCAGCATAAAATTACAACAGGATATTGATAGGGAACTGAATGCATTGTCTTCAAATTTAAAGAGATACAAAGTTGGATGGAAGGGTGAGCTGTGAAGAGGAAGCAGAGATGCTTCAGCATGATTTGGATGGGCTGAATGTGTGGGCATCTGCATGGCAAATGTAGTACAATGCAGATAAATGTAAGGTTATCCATTTTGATAGCAATAATATAAAGACAGATTATTGCTTGAATGGGGGCAAATTGAGAGGTGGATCCTCAAGACCTTGGCGTCTTCATACATCAATCGCTGAAAGTAAGCGCACAGGTACAGCAGGCAGTAAAGAATGCAAATGATATGTTGGCCTTCAGTGAGAGGATTCAAGTATAGAAATAGGGATGTTTGGCTGCAATTCTGTAGCGAATTGGTGAGGCCGCATCTGGAGAAGTGTGTGCAATTTCAGTATATTTAGCTGAGGAAGAATGTCCTTGCTATGGAGGGAGTACAGCAAAGTTTACCAGGCTGATTCCTAGGATGGTAAGTTTGTTATACAAGGAGACAGTAAGTTGGTTAGGATTATATTCACTGGAATTCAGATGAGTGAGAGGGAGTCTCACAGAAACTTATAAAATTCTAACAGGATTAGACAGGATAGATTCAGAAAGAATGTTCCCAATGGTGGGGGAGTCCAGAACTAGAAGTCAGTTTGAGGATATGGGGTAAACCTTTTAGGACTGAGGGGAGCAGAAATTTCTTCACACAGTGGGTGGTAAATGTGTGGAATTCGCCACCACAGAATGTAGTTCAGGCCAAAACAGTGTCTGATTTCAAGAACAAATTAGATGTAGCTTTTGGGGCTAAAGGATCAGGAGATATGTTCATGGGGTGGGGGGAGGGGGGATGTGGAAAGAAGAGTGGCAATCAGGGTATTGAATTCGATGATCAGACATAATCAAAATGAAGGCTCGAAGGGCTGAATGACCTTTTCCTGCTTCTAGTTTCCATGTTTCTATGATAGATTGGCTGAATGGGCCAAGCTATGGCAAATGGATTTTAATATAAACAACTGAGTTATTTATTTCATATCAAAATGGCTGGATCAGAGTACTGTCTGCAGAAGTACACAGTTAAATTCAGTGAATATCGAATGAGATTTGAAGGAGTTCAGGTGCACAACTCCTTAAAATGCCACAAACAGGTACAGAAAATAATCACAACAGCCAATGGAATGCTGGCCTTCATAACTAGAGGGCTGGAGTACAGGGATGCAACTGTTAAGCTGCAGTTGTACAAAACCTTAGTTAGACTCCCTTAGAGTACTAAGATCAGATATGGGCACCACACCTGAGGACAGAGGTTTTTGGCCCTGGAAGGAGGTCAACGCAAGTTTGTAAGAATAATACCTGGACTTCAGGAGTTAAGTTGCAAGGAAAGATTAGACATTTTAGGCCTTTATTCTCTCGAATTCAGAAGTTTGAAGGATAATTTGATAGAAGTCTACAAAATATTTACAGGAAAAAAATAGGGTGGAAAAGGATAAATTGTTTCCATTGGTTGAAGGCTGTAGAATCTGCCACCATAATCTAAAAACTAGCGCCAAGCCATTCAGAAGAGAAACACTTCTACCCAGAGAGGGAAAGGTTTGGAATACTTCCTCAAATAGCAATGGATGCTGGGTCAAGTCTGAGATGGACAATTTTTTTTTTTACTGAGAGGTACTATTAGGGGATGTGAGCCTAGCGCATTTACATGGGGTCAGGCCACAGATCAGCCACAACCTTATCGAATGGCTTGAATTACAGGCTCAAGGGACTGCATGGCCTATGCCTACTTTTCCAATGGTGGACAAGGGCCGGTCAACAAATCCCATCAACAACAAAATTCTTCAACAGATGGACCAGCTAATGGTTGTGAAGGCAGACTAAAGGTTGCAGCAGGATGTTTTCTTCTATTTTACTGACTCACCTGATCATTGAAAGCAGGTGTTATTCCATCAAAACAGTGTGACGCCTACTGTGCCCCTACTTTAAAAACAAACACAGACCTTTCCAAGGTAGCAAACTCTTTTGGCAATCATCTAGAAGAGGTGCAGCACGATTGTAATGTCTGGAAACTTCTTATCACAACCTGACACAGAACAGGTAGTTTCAAAATCAACCGTTTCACTCCAACTGGGGCAGAGGGTGGTTCATTGTTAGCAGCTGTGTCACAGCAGACCTCTTCAGGCTCAACACTGACCATCCAGGAATTAGAAAGCATGGTCTAAAACTAGTCTGCTGGAATTTGAATAGCTATGGGCAGAGAATCTATTTTGGCAAGGCTCGCACCACATTAAAAAACCTGATATGATTCACAGTAAAGATTTCTACATGAAAGACAATGCCTTTGGTGAGCTAACAGAGTGTGTTGTTCATCTATCGAACTGTATCTTTACTTGGGGCATGGAAACTATTCTAACCTCATTAAATAAATATTGCTTTTTTGTTTTAGGTATTTCATTACTTTACAAGGCTTCCTTCAGGAACCAGAGGAAAACAAGCATAATAAAAGCCTTTCATTAAATGAAATAGTGAGCAAATTCCAATTTAGCATACTGTATTCACTGCTCACAATGCTGTTTCCTCCACACTGGTAAGACCAAAAACAGATTAGAAGACTGCTTTGTGAAACACCTCTACTAATTCTGTGAGCTTGACCCCATGCTTCTGGTTGCCAGTCATTTTAATTCTCCTCTTTGTTTTCGTGTTGGCATTTCCATGCTAAACCTGCTGCTGCGTTCCAGCAAAACTCACAGGCTGGAGAAACAAAATCCCTTTCAAACAATCTACACCTTCTGGACTCAATCTTGAATTCAACAATTTCAGACCATGAATTCGGTCCCTCATTCTGATTGACAGAATATTGAACAAGATTAAAAATGTTCAGACCTCATCTGAGCATATCTTTTTTTAAAACCACATCATGAGCACTCTCTTTGTCTTTTATACAACAAAATCTGTCATTTAAATTCATCTGCCTTCTACCCAATCAGACTTTCCATTTTGATTTTTCAACCCCCCTCCCCCATTTGTATAAACTTATTACATTTTTATCTTCCTTTCTGAAGGTCCTTGACCTGAAACATTGGGCCCATTTTACCAATGCGTCGCAGCCAAAAACAGGCATGAAAACATGATAAAGTCAGGTGAGAGGCCATTAAACCAATCCACACTGTGTCCAACCAGATTGCCACTTTACCAAAATGCATAACGGTGGCGATTCAATTTACATCCGATTTAAATGTATTTGCATGCATTTGAATTGAATTAATGAACTGTCCGCCCATGTATCAGCATTTCCCCTTTACCAGCATGTTTGCCGATCTGAAACCATGCCAAAATGGACCAGCTGAATAAAAGCCTGAATCGGACACTCCAACTGGTGAAGAGCGCGTTCAGAACTTCCAACGGCTTTCTGATGAGGAGGTGGAGGGAGAAAGCGGGTCAGATCATTCTCTGGTTGGAGGAGGAAAGGGAACGAGGCCAGACGGTTGTCTGGTTGGAAGGAAGGGAGGGAAGAGCAGGCGGGTTAGATATATCTCTGATAGAAATTGAGGGGAGGAAGAAGGCTGATCATCGTCTGGTGGGAAGGAAGGGGATGTGGGTCAGATGTTTCTCTGGTAGGAGTGGGGGGTGGGGATGAGATTAGATCATTGTCAGGGGTTGGGGGGGTTGTTAAGTGAGTGAGACAGACCTTTTTTTGTGGGGGGTGTGGAATGAGTGAGGCCAGATTGTTGTCTGGAGGAGGAGGGGGAGACAGATAAGATATAACTCAGGTGGTGGGGTGTGGCAGATAAATCTATGGTGGGGGGGCCAGATATATCTCTGGTGACAGCACAGAGAAGAGCACCTGGGGGAGTCAGCTGCCGCTCTGCAGGAGACCAGTTTGGGGGGAGAAGTGGGGGCAGGGAGATGGGGCAAGGATGGTAATTGGTCTGGGTAGTGGAGGGAGTGAATAAGGGGGCTCAGTGATGTGTGTGGGTAGTGGGGACTGGGTGGATAAGGGTGACAGTGACGTGTGTGCGCACCATTACTCCCGCTTTTGGCTCCTGGGCCACTTTCTCCGCTTTCTGCAGCTTGGGAATGATCTGACACAAGTGCATTTTTCAAATTTTTTTCTCACTGTGCATGCGCAGTTCAGAGCTTGATCATTTTGGCCGTGCTAAACCTTGCCCACAGTGCAAATGGATTGGAGATGTTTTTTCAGGCTGAGTGCGCATGGGGGCACCTGAAAGCAGATTTCTAAGTCAGATCTGCATTATGCCCAGATTCAGCACTTAGAAAGAAAATGGTAAAATCAGGCCCATTAACTCAGTTTCTCTCTCCACAGATGCTGCCAAGGCATGCCGAGTCCGATTTATAATGTGGGAGGTCACAAGAATGCCAACCCAAACAGCCAGGTTAATATTTTGGGGCCACAGGTTTGAATCCCACCACTGCAGAAGGAATTTGAATTCAATAATAATAATCTGGAACTTTAAAAAAGTCTAAATGACTAACATGAAATCACTGTCAAAAAAAAAATCATCTGGTTCACATGTCCTTTAGGGAAGGAAACTTGCCATCCTTACCTAGTCCAGCCTACTTACGACCTGAGACCTACAACAATGTGGCTGGATCTAAAGTGCCATCTAGAATGGCTTAGCAAGCCACTCACTTCAAAGGCAATTAGGGATGCGGGTGCCAGTGACACCCACATCCCACAAGAGAATTCATAAAGTGCAGTGACATTTCCAACTAAGCAGCAATAAATCCGAAGAATTTATTAAGGAAATATGGAAACATATCTCATTTAAATGGGCAAGGGATTCAATTGGAACTGAAGTAATTTGTACCCCAGGAAACAAAAATCATTGCTTCACTTGATATTACATTTGGCAAAATGTATGCAGTTCTTTTCCACTTGTTTAGTTATAAACCAATTTTTGACCATGTAGAAATGACTATTCAGTCTATTTCCATTTGGAAGTGAATGGACTTGTTAGCGATAGACAGCAAGGTTGTGTGTGGGGAAGTCACGTCTCACCAACTTGATTTTGTTTTGAAGAGGTGGTAAGAATGATTAATGAGGAAAGCAGTGAATGTTCTTTACATGACTTTACTAAGACATTTGACAAGGTTCCTTGTGGCAGGCTAGTACAAAAGGTAAACATAGAAACTAGAAGGAGGAATAGGCCATTTGGCCCTTTGATCTGCTCCATTTTGATCATTAAATTCACTATCCTGATCTACCTCCTTAACCACATATCCCTTGATCCCCTTAGTTATATCTAATTTCTTCTCGAAATCATAGACAACATTTTGGCCTCAACCACTTTCTGTGGTAGCAAAGTCCACACATTCATCGCCCTCTGGATGAAGAAATTTCTCCTCACCTCAGCACCAAAAAGGTTTACTTCTTATCCTCAAAGTATGACCCCTAGTTCTGGACTTCCCCACCATTGGGAACATTCTTACTAATTTGGCTGTTTAACCCTGTTAAAATTTGTGAGATTCCCTCTCACCTTTCCAAACTTCAGTGAATATAATCCTAAGTGACACAGTATCTTCATTGCAGTATTAACATAAACTTACTTGTGACATTAATAAATAAAATTTAAATCACTTGGAATTTGGGATGGGCTGGCTAGATGGATACAGAATTGGTCATCCTATTATGGAAAGGATATTAAACTAGAAACAGTGCAGAAAAGATTTACTAAGATGCTACCAGGATTCAGTGGTTTGAGTTATAAGGAGAGGCTGGATAGACTAGGACTTTTTTCTCTGGAGCATAAAAAGCTGAAGGGTGATCTTATAGAGCCCTATTAAATAACGATAGGCACAGATCACTGGATAATCAATATCTTTTTCCAAAGGTAGGGGAGTCTATAACTAGGGAGTAGAGGTTTAAGATGAGAGGGGAGACATATAAAAGTGTCCAGAGAGGCAATTTTTTCACACACAGGGTGTGTCTGGAACAACAACCAGAGGTAGTAATAAAGGTGGCTACAATTTTGTCTTTTAAAAAGCACTTAGACAATTACATGAGTAAGATGGGTAAAGAGGGATATGAGCCAAATGTAGCCAATTGGGCCGAGATTCGGTATCGAAAAGAAAAAGAATGACATGAACAAGTTGGACTGAAGGGCCTATTTTCATGCTGTAAACCTCCGACTCTGAGGAAGAACTTCTTCACTTGGAGTTGTGAACCTGTGGAATTCCTTCTCACAGATTGCTGTTGGGGCCAATTTGTTAGGTATATTCAAGAGGGAGCTGGACATGACTCTTGTGGCTAAAGGGATCAAAAGGTCTGGCGAGAAAGCAGAATGGGCTACTGAAAGTACATGATCAGCCATGATCTTACTGGATGGTGATGCAGGCTTGAAGGGCCGAACAGCTTACTCCGGCACCTATTTTGTGTTTCTGGCCTCATGCAACCCCAGTTTTCATTGCTGCACCAATGTTCACCATGCCTTTGGCTGTCTAGATCTGGAATTCTGCCCCAATATCTCTATTTCTTCATCCCTCTCTCCTCTTTGCAACCTGCTACTTTGACCACCTCTTCTGCTAATCACATTTTCCTCTTCCAATTCTGCTGTATTAATACCTCTTACCACTGTATCTTTCCATCTGTTCTTAAGCCTTTGTTTCCTTCCTGTTGACAGTACAATCTTCATCACTCACCTCACCTAATTCCTTCTCTCTCCATAACATATGGCCATGCCATTTCTGCTCTTAAGAACTTTCTTGGATACTTCCACACTTGCTTGTTCCCAATTGATTTTATCCTTTTTCTGATCCACATCTTGTTAGTTTGTTGTTCAAGTTTCTGCACTATATAACATGACTGGTTACAACTCTCTTGTAAATTCTTCCTTTCTATTTTTGGAATATTTGTTCTGTCATAAAACACTCCACTGAACATCTTCCAATGATTCCAAACTGAACTAGCCTGTCATTTAATTTTAGTTTCAATGCTTCCATATTCTGCCATCACTGGCTCAAGCTCCTGAAGCTACAGGAAATGACTTGTTATCCAGCACACTCAGCAAATAGGTTCATTGAAAACATCAGTTAATTGGAAGTTTATTCTGGACACATGACAAGGTGCAATATATCTTTCTTCAAGCAAAATAACCATAGCTAATCCAATAAATTAATGATTTCAATGTAAAACCAAAAGAACAACTTTACAGATTAGTAATAATAGACTGTGAGAATGCATTATTTGAACAAAAAATTATTTGATTCAAAGAAATCAAGCCATCAGAAATCGTGATTACTAGAGAATCCAAGTTCTCTAGTAATTTGCACGCCAACGGTTTACTGTACTCTCTTCAAGTCTCCATCCATAAATGTTACACCTTCACTCTGAATCGGTTCTTTGGTCCACTGATCTTAATACTATCATTTTAAAATGCTCCAAAGAAAAGAAATTCTGTATCACACAAAGATTGATGAATAGTACTGTTTAGTTCATTAATGAAGAGGTTTGATAGACATTTATATATGGTTTGAGCCATGAGCTCTGTGGGCTAATTGGACTTTGAAGAAAAGCCTTTTGAAGCTGCTCTTCTTCCAGTGCCTTAACCATGTGAGTTTTGCATGTTTTTCTTGTGGTTTGTGTCAGTCTCATGCTCACTCTATCCCAATAGAAAAAAACAAATTGGACCAATATTCTTATTTCCTTATTACTACTGTTATTTCCTCCTATTTTTTTAATTGATATGGCACTTCAAGTTTTGTACTTTGAGTCTCTTTCCAATAATTTGGAACATACGAACTTTTCGAAAAAGGTTATTTGGATGGGTTTGTGTGTAATATTTGAAATACACACTTCTGTTTTCCATTAATATCTCCCTCCTTCTGCCTCACTCCTTTCCTGCTCCGGAAACACATTGGATTTGATTTTGCTGCCTTGCTCGAGCGAGACTGGAAATTCCTGCCCGAGGTCAATGGAGATTTCCGTTGTTGGACCCTTGCTGGCACTGATTCTGTGACGAGCAATTCCTTCCTCAGACTAGGAGGCCAAAACTGTGCACACTACTCAAAGTGTGGCCTCACCCAGGCCTTGTTTAACTGCAGCCAAGACATATTCACTCCTATACTCAAATCCTCTTGTTATGAAGGCCAGCTTTCCTCACCACCTACTGTATTTGCATGCCAGTCTTCAGCAACTGTTCCACCATGACACCCATGTCATGTTGCACCTTCTCATTTCCTAAACTGCCACCATTCAGACAATAATCTTCCTTCCTGGTTTTGCTAAAGTAGATAACCTCACAATTATCTATGTTACATTGAATTTGCCAAGTATATGCCTACTCAACCAGCCTGTCCAAGTCACCCTGCTGCATCTTAGTATCCTCGTCACAGCACACACTGCCACGCAGCTTAGTGTCATCTGCAAATTTGGAAATATTGCATTCAATTCTGATGTCCAAATGATTGATGTATATTGTGAATAGCTGGGATTATAGCATTGAACCCTACGATACCCCACTGGTCACACCTGCCACTCCGAAAAGGACCTGTTTATTCCCGTTCTCTGCTTCTGTCTGCCAACAGTTCACTATCCACATCAATACATTATCTGCAATACAACGAGCTTTAATTTTGCTCATTAATCTCTTGTGTGGGGCCTTGTCAAAAGCCTTCTAAAAGTCCAGATACACAACATCCACTGGTTCACCCTCGTCCATTCCACTGGTCACATCCTCAAAAAATTCCAGAAGATTTGTCAAGCACGATTTCCCTTTAGTGAATCCACGCTGACTTGGATCGATCTTGTCTTAATAATTGACTTCAGTATTTTCCCTATCACTGATGTCAGGCTAACCAGTCTATAATTCCCCATTTTCTCTCTCCCTCCTTTGGTTACATTAACTACCCTCCAATCTACTGGAATTCTTCCAGAATCTATAGAATGCTGGACAATGACCAATGCATCAACAATTTTCAGAGCCACTTTCGAGTACTCTGGGATGCAGGACGTCAGGCCCTGGAGACTTATTGGTTTTAATCCAACAATTTCCCCAATACAATTTCCTGACTAATAAGAATTTCCTTTAGTTCCTCCATCATGTTAGACTCTCTGTCCCCCAGTATTTCTGGAAGAACAAAGTACAGCACAGCATGGGAAACAGGCCGTTTGGTTCTCCAAGCCTGTGCCGCTCATTGGTCCAACTAGACCATTCATTTGTATCCCTCTATTCCCAATCTGCTCATGTGACTATCCAGGTAAGTCTTAAACAATCCCAGTGTGTCACCTCCACTACCCTACTTCGCAGTGCATTCTAGGCCACCACTACTTTCTGTGTAAAAAAAAAAGTCCCTCTGACATCTGAGTTATACCTCGCCCCTCTCACCTTGAGCCTGTGACCCTCGTAACTGTCACCTCCAACCTGGGAAAAAGCTTCCCACTATTCATCCTATCTATACCCTTCATAATTTTGTACATCTCTATTAAGTCTCCCCTTATTCTCCATCTTTCCAAGGAGAACGACCCCAATTTACTCAATCTTTCCTTTTTTATTTGAGTCTTTCTTGGCAAAGACAGTTCAAAAATATTTGTTTAGCTGATTTACCATCTCTTTGTTGCCCATTATGAATTCATCTGGTTCTAACTGTAAAAGATCTACATTTGTTCTCACCAGTCTTTTTCTCTTCACGTCTTCAGGGGCTTTTGCAATCAGTTTTGTGTTTTCTGCAAGCCTACCCTTGTATTTTATTTCCCCTTTTGAATTAAGCCCATTGACCTCCTCTGCTGAATTTTAAATTGCTCCCATCCTCAGATTTGCTGCTTTCTTAAGCCAATTTATATGCCTACTCTTTGGCTTTAACACTCATTTCCTTGTTAGCCATGGATGAGCAACCTTCTTCATTTTACTCCTGCGTCAGACAGGAATGTACAATTGAAGTTCATCCACGTGTTCCTTAAATGCTTACCATTGCCTATCCACTTAAGTATTCTTTATCGGCTTATCTTGGCTAATGCACTTCTCATACCATCAAAAGTTAGCTGTCCTCAAGTTCAGGACCTGAGTCTCAGATTTAACTGTGTCACTTTCCACCTTAATGAAGAATTTTATCATACTATGGTCACTCTTCCACAAAAGGATCTCACACCAAAAAGGTTGCTGATTAATCCGCTCTCATTACATAATACCCAGTTCTAGGACGGCCTGTTCTCAATTGGTTCCTCAACACACTAGTCGAGAAAAGCATCCCTTTCACATTCCAAGAAATCCTCCTTCAGCGCGTTGCTACCAGTGGGTCCAATTAATATGCAGAGTGAAGTTACCCATGATAACTGCAATACCCTTAACTGCACACATCTCTAATGTCCTGCTTGATGTCATTCTCTATTTCACTACTCTTGTTCAGTGGTCTGTACACAATTCCCAATAGCGTTTCTCTCTTTTGATGCTCTGCAGCTCCACCCGTGCAGAAAAGGTTAAGAAAGTGGGGAGGGGAGAGGATGATAGCATGGAATCAATTTCTTTTATGTGTTATCAGTTCAAAGTCATCTGCAAATTTAGAATTACGACCTACTAGCATCATTTTGATTCACCACAGCACTTTAGAGGTCTAATTTTAAGATGTACAGATTTTCAAGTTTAATACAAACCCATCTCTTTCTGCTCCAAAAGTGGGAAGCTATCACCCGAAACAACAAAACTAAACAATAATAACCGCAATGATAAAGGCAAGCGGGTGGCCAATGGGTGCAAAGAGCTACAAGAGAAACTTTTAGCAGTAGGAACGGCTTTGCATGTTCTTTTGGGATTAAAAGTGAAAACTCCAACCAATCTTTGTTGAATAGCAAGCTCGGAATGAAATACATCAAAATGATTCTTTTCTTCAAAGAATAGTCATTAAGTTTCAATTTGAAATAAAATGGAGAAAAAAACCATTTCCGAAAATACTAGAATTTCTGCTCTGGGTGCAACTCAAATTGCATCTTCCTGGGCCAATTAACATTGTTATCTACCACTCCCTAGACAGGAATTTATGAGAATAGCGAAACATAAAGCAACAAATGCATTCTTCAATATCACCATAAATCCATAGCCATGTCAGTTCACTGCTGGGATTTATTGTTATGAATCCAGATCATAAATTGATTCTACTACGGTAATTTAATCTTTCTTTAAAACAATGTAAACAATCACTACACGATTCCACACCTCTAGTGGTGATAAGACCCATCACACCAACTCCTAAGTGGAATAACTTCTTCTTTCTCAGACTCAAGTCATAAAATGCCTCACATACTTGTCTTAAATTTATATTTATGAAACCAAACGTGGGGTGAAAAAAAGTCATCAGGGATGGCAGAAGCAGAACAAATCAGTGATTTTAAAAGGAAATTAGGAGGACATGGAAAGGAAATAAACCTACAGAAATAGAGCAGGGCAGCGGCACTGGGAATGACTGTAGGGAGTCAACATGGTCTTCTGTGCTGTAAATTACTATGACTAATGGTTAAGTGACACTCAAGTCTTCTGATCGTTTCAAATTTTGTGCCATCCTGAATCTTGATTCTTTTCCCAAAAACAGAAAAAATGGATTACTGTGCACGGCAGCATAGTGGTTAGCACTGCTGCCTTACAGCGCCAGGAACCTGGGTGATTCTTGGCTTGAGTCACTGTCTGTGTGGTGTTTGCACATTCTCCCTTTGTCTGCATGGGTTTCATCCGATTTCCTCCCACGCTCCAAAGATGTGTGGGTTAGGCACACCGGCCATGCTAAATTGCTCCCTAGTGTCCCAGGATGCATAGGTTAGAGGGATTAGCAGGATAAATATGTGGGGTTACAGGGATAGAGCCTAAAAGGGATTGTTGGTGGTGCAGGCTCAGTGAGCCAAATGGTTCCTCCTGCACTATAGGATTTCTTTGATTCATGCTACAAAGCCAATTAGAAATTCAAACCTGCAAAGAATCACACACACTCAAAGCCAGTGATTGGATTTTTAAAAAAATCATTCAAACTTTCCTTTTGCTCTGCAAGCCAAATGAACATCAAGTCAAGTAGGTTCAAGTCACACTGCATTTTTTTTTTAATTCACTCATGGGACATAGGCATCACTGGCCAGCATTTATTGCCCATCCCTAGCTGCCCAAGAACAACTGGGCGTCAACTACATTGCTGTGGCTCTGGAGTCACACATAGGCCAAAACAAATAAGGATGGCAGGTTTCTTTCCTTCATATTAGTTAACCTGATGGGTTTTTCTGCTAATCGAAATGGTTTCATAGTCATCAGTAGATTCTTAAATGCAGATTTTTTTAATTGAATTTAAATTCCATCATTTGCTGGGGTAGGATTCAAACCCAAGTCCCCAGGACATTAACTGTATTTCTTGATTAATAGTCTAGTGATAATATCTCTAGGTTATCACCTCCTCTTGGTCAAATAGTGCACTTATCATTAATCAGGCCTAGCTGTGCAGTTGGTTCAGACAAATCCAGGAGAATATAGGTATTAATGTAATATAAAGTGAAAATTGCTAATTTCTGTAGATATGGTATCCCCTCAAGTTCAAAGTGCAGCAATGAATTCATAGGCTAAGGAACACATCAGCGCTGTACGATTATTTCTAGAACGTTGCAGCGAAGATTTGGTACAGACATTAAGTCTAACTGCCTCCTTCTGTGCTGTTAACATTTGACACAATATTTGAACATGGGTACATGGAAAACCTGCATTTTAATCAGAAACTAACAATCTGCCTTTCCACCTTTCCAGGCTATCCAAAAGTCTATTTAACTGCAGCGTTGAAAAAATTCAAAATCACCCACAGAAACAGCCTCCCTCTCACACCAGTCTTTTTCTTTGAAAAGGCAATTAAAAGTAATTCATCTGTTAATTTTGGAATATTGAACTGATAAATATCACAATGGAGTTTACTTATACAGGTATCATAATTTGTGGTCAACATCTATATTTGCTTAACAGATCTCGTTACCATAAGTTACCATATTTCCCCGAGGTGAAATGGTCACTATGAGAGGACACAGATTTAAGGTGCAGGGAAGCAAATACAAAGGAGATGTCAGGGGTAAGTTTTTCACTCAGAGGGTGGTGAGTGAATGGAACCGACTGCCATCAGAGGTTGTTGAGGCGAACTCACTGGGGTTTTTTTAAGAGACTTCTGGATGAGTATATGGAAAAGAATAGGATGGGGGTTATAGATAGGTCTGTGGATTGGTAAATGTGATCGACGCAACTCGTGGGCCGAAGGGCCTGTTTGTGCTGTATTGTTCTATGTTCTGTAAGTTACAAACTAGTCAAAAACATCAAAGCAGGAAAAATAGTTTGTTTAATCTCCAAGTCTCTCAAAACATGACTGCACATTAGATATTATGGCATATGATTAGATGGCATATGGAGTCTTGGCTTTTATTGGTAGGGGGATTGAATTTCGGAGCCGCAACGTCATGTTGCAACTGTACAAAATTCTAGTGCGGCCGCACTTGGAGTATTGTGTGCAGTTATGGTCCCCACATTATAAGAAAGATGTGGAGGCATTGGAGAGGGTACAGAGGAGGTTTACTAGGATGTTGCCTGGTATGGAGGGCAGGTCTTATGAAGAGAGGCTGAGGGATTTTGAGGTTGTTTTCGTTAGAAAGGAGGCGGCTAAGAGGGGACCTAATCGAAACATATAAGATGATTAGAGGTTTAGATAGGGGGGACAGTGATAGCCTTTTTCCTAGGATGGAGAAAGCTAGCACGACGGGACACAGCTTTAAATTAAGGGGTATGAGTTATAGGACGGATATCAGAGGTAGGTTCTTTACTCAAAGAGTGATTAGGGAGTGGAATGCCTGCCTGCAGCTGTTGTAGATGCGCCAAGTTTGGTGGCGTTTAAGAGGTTAGTTGATAAGTATATGGAAGAGAAGGGAATGGTTTAGTTTGGAGGGGCATTGCTTTTTATATTGGTCGGCGCAACATCGAAGGCCGAAGGGCCTGTTCTGTGCTGTAATGTTCTATATTCTATTAAACTGCCTTTCTTTTTATAGTTTAGCTTCTTTACTCAAAAGAGAATGATTTCTTTCTGATCCACTCTTGCCTCCACAAACGTCAATACATCCAACACAAAACAGATAAAAGAATCAGAGCAAGTTAAAAATAAGATTTGGTTTGGTCAATGTCTAATACATCAGCAGAAATTACTTAGCTCTATTCAGAACCGTGACAAAACATGCAGGAAGATAAATAAAATGCCTTCCACGTTCTCTTTTGGGTAAAACAACTAAACTCAACAAACTATGGGATAAAGCAAAGGAATAGCCCCTTAAAAGGGAGGAACCGCCTCAAGCAAAAAACAGAGTTAAGAAAATTTAAAACACTAAACCAAAATGTGATTAAAACAAAAGATTACTATAGCATAGGAATAGGCCCTTCGGCCCTCCAAACTTGCACTGACCTTGCTGCCCAACTGAAGGAAAAACCGCCTAGACTTCCGGGCACCATATCCCTCTATTCCCATCCTAATCATGTATTTGTCAAGAGACTCCTTTAAAGTCACTATTGTGTCTGCTTCCACCACCTCTCCTAATAGCGAGTTTCAGGCACCCATCGTTTTCTGTGTAAAACACTTGCCTCTTACATCTCCTTTAAACCATGCCCTTCGCAGCTTAAACCTATGCCCCCTAGTAATCAACTCTTCCAACTTGGGAAAAAGCTTTTGACTATCCACTCTATTCATGCCCCTCAATCTTGTAGGCTTTTATCAGGTCGCCCAACAAATCTGTCATTCCAATGAGAACAAATCAAATTTCTCCAACCTCTTCTCACACTAATACCCTCAATACCAGCTGACATCCTGGTAATTCTTTTGTGTACCCTCACCAAAGCCTCCACTACCTTTTGGTAGTGTGGCGACCAGAATTGAACACTATATTCCAAGTGTCGTCTAAAGTTCTATAAAGCTGCAACATAACTTGCCAATTTTTAAACTCAATGCCCTAGTGGATGAAGGCAAGCATGCTGTATGCCTTCTTGATTACCTTCTCCATCTGCGTTGCCGCTTTAAGCGAATGACCTTGTACCTGCACACCCAGATGCCTCTGCCTATCAATACTCTTAAAGGTTCTGCCATTTACTGTATATTTCCCAGCTGTATTAGATTTCACAAAATGCATTAGCTCACATTTGTCTGAATTCAATTTAATCTGCCATCTCTTCACCCAAGTCTTCAACCGATCCATATCCTGCTGTATCCTGTGACGGTCCTCATTACTATCTGCAATTCCACCAATATTTGTATTGTCTACAAACTTACTAATCAAACCAACTACATTTTCCTCCAGATCATGTATACATGTTCTATGTTCTATATATCACAAACAGCAGAGGTCCCAGAACTGACCCCTGAGGAACATCACTTGTCACAGCTTTCCATTCAGAAACACACCCTTCCACTGCTACCCTCTGTCTTCTATGACCGAGCCAGTTCTGTATCCTATATTGACTGGGGTTAATATATCCCAGCTCCAACAGGGCCCAACAAGCATGGCGAACCTCAACGATGCCTGTGGACACCACATAATCTCTCTCCAGGAATCCCAGCCGCAAACATGGATGTGGTAGAGGGAAAGCGAGTCAGGTAGAATGACCCCCCTCAATCACCCGCTGCCTGAACCTGTTCATAGCAGGTTTGGCTAGGAGGTCTTCCACCTTCCCCACTCCATTGGCTGCCTGTAGATCAGAAGCATGGGGCTGAAGTGCAAACAAAATATTGATAAAAGATTTTTTAAATAACTGAAAAGGGAGTGCACCTAAAACAAGTAACATCAACATTGTCTACAGGCAAGATTGTAAAAAGGGCAGGTAGCTTGAGAGTTGGGAACCACTGCAATTTGTGGTTTATGGGACTGTTGTGCACACTACCCTCCACCCCAGATCCCCAGCATAATGAGGAGGATCTCTCAGCAAAGGGACATCTTGACAGCAAAGATCCTGACAACAGATGAGGATACGGCAGCAGCAGCAATAGCCCATACAGGAAATCCTTCTGTGCAATGGCAAAGGGTTCAGGGAAATTTTTATGAGGCAGATCAGACTGCAGGGCTCCAACCCGAGGGACAGAGTTTACGTTTGGGGCAACATAAAATTCTGTTCAAACAGAGGTGCACCCAGTCAGGGCTTCACTACACAGTTATGTCTCAGAGAATGCACGTGACATCACGTGCCAGTATAAGGTGGTGTATAGTATCGGTCGCAAGCTGAATGCCCACTGTCATGTGTTGATTTCTCATGGGAGTGCCTGGTTTGTAAAGAGCCAAAGTGGAGCAGGTTCATTCAGGAAGCTCAAGAGACTTTGCTCGGAACAAGATCCACCTGAGCTTCCAAGCACCTGCTCTACATGTGGCAGCATCAGTTGATCACACACGAGGCTTACCTGCCATCTCAAAGATTGATTCAGAGTCGAAACAAGATACTTTTGATCCAAAGGAATCGCCAAAGTAGCATTCAGAGCCTCAAGGCCCCAAAAATTAAAGTTAGCATCAATCTTTGCCACGCACTCTCTTCTACAAGAAAATTGGGGCACAAGTAAGCTACTCGGGGCCTCAAGTTTGTTATTTGAATCAGGTCACTGCTAATGCTCGATCCTTCAATTCCATTATTCCAGGTTATTGAGAGAGTCAAGAGAGGGGATTGCAGGGGTTCTGAGAAAGATCTTTGTATCCTCGTTAATAACTGGAGAGGTCCCGGAGAACTGGCGAGTAGCTATTGTTGTTCCTCTGTTCAAGAAAGGAAAAAGGGATAATCCAGGAAATTATAGACTGGCGAGTTTCACATCAGTCGTTGCAAAGCTACTGAACAGGGTTCTTAGAGATTGTATTTACACACATTCAGAAAAGTATAGCCTAACGAGGAAAGTCAGCATGGCTTTGTGTAGGGCAGGTCATGTCTTACTAACTTGACTGATTTTGGAGGAAATGACAAAGGTGAACAGTGAGTGGATGTTGTCTATGTTACTGTTAGTAAAGCTTTCAATAAGGTCCCTCATGGTAGACTCATCCAGGTTAATAAACACAGGATCCTGTGTAGATTCAGACTTGGTTTGTCCATAGAAGTCAGAGTGTAGTGGTGGAAGCCTGTTTTTCTACCTGGAGGTCAATGGCTAGTGGTGTTCTGCAGGGATCAGTACTGGGACCTCTGCTGATTAAATCATATTTATATAAATATGACTTAGAGAAGTAGGTTTGTACATTAACAGATAGCACAAAGATAGGTAGAGCTGTAGATCATCACAGCATATAGTACAATATAGATCAGTTGCAGATATAGGCAAAGAAATGGCATACTGAGTTTAACCTAGGCAAATGTGAAGTGTTGTGCTTTGGGAGATCAAATGTTAAAGGGCAAGTATACAGTTACTGGCAAAACCTTGAATACAAGTAGATAGAGTGATAAAGAAGGCATATAGCAAGCTTGTCTTTATTGGTTGGGGCAATGAATACAAGAGTCAGGCTGTCATGATGCAGCTTCACAAAACTTTAGTTAGGCCGCACTTAGTATTCTGTTCAATTCTGGTCACCACACTGCAGGAAGAATGTGGAGGCTTTGGAAAAGATGCAGAATAAGTTTACCCAGATGCTGCCTGGATTAGAGTGTATGAGCCATAACATTTAAATTTATTAGTCACAAGTAGGCTTACATTAACATTGCAATGAAGTTACTGTGAAAATCTCTCAAGTCACCACATTGTAGTGCTTGTTCAGGTATACCGAGGGAGAATTTGGCATGGCCAATACAACGAATCAGCATGTCTTTTGGATTGTGGGAGGAAACCAAAGCACCTGGAGGAAACCCACACAGATATGGCTGAGAATGTGCGGACTCCACACTGATAGTGGCCCAAGCCAGGAATTGAACATGGGTCCTTAGCACTGTTAGACAGCAGTGCTAACCACTGTGCCACCCCTAAGGAGAGGGCGGAAAAACTAGGGTTGTTTTCTCTTGAGTATAGGCTAAGGGGAGGCCTAATAGCAGTCTGTGAAATTATGTGAGGAACAGATAGGCTTGACAGTCAAGATCTTTTTCCCCCATAGTTGAAACATCTAGGACTAGAGATATGCATTTAATGTGAGGGGAAGATTCAAAAGAGACATGAGGTTTTTTTTTAAAACACATTGGCAGGTGTCTGGAATGCAATGCCAGGATGATGGTGGAGGCAGATATAATAGGGATATTTAAGGGCTTTTAGATAAGCACATGAATATGCAACAGGGATATAGATAACAGCAGGTAGAAGGAATTAGTTAAATTTAGCATCATGCTTGGCGGAACATCGTTGGGCCAAAGGTCTTGTTCCTGTGCAGTACTATTCTATGCCCAAAACTTTGAAGAGAAGCTCCCTAATTTCACTACCAAAAGGCTTAGCTTTAACTTTAATATTTATGATCCTTTGTTCTGGAATTCTTCTCCAGGGGAATTAGAATTCAATGGCGCAAATGCAGAGCATCTATCTTTTTAATGTCACTTAAATAATGTCAAATTTTTGAACTCTGTGGAATAAACTTGCTCTCAAAAGTTTAATCTTCTAAGTATTGGTGTCATCCTCTCCATTTGTCTGGATGAATGCACCTCCAGTAACCACTGAGCAGCTTGACACTATCCAGGAAGAGTCTACTTCCCACCAGCAGTCCACTTGACTGGCTTCCCATCCACCACTTTCAACATGCACCCCCCTCTATAGGTGAGCTGTGACAGCCATGTGCATCATATATATAATTCACCAAGGCTCCTTACACAACACCTTCCAAACTCATAACTGCTACCATCCAGGAGGACAACAGCAGCAGATGCATGGGAACACCACCTTCTACAAACTCCCCTCCAACCCAAATACCATCCAGATTTGTCACTGGGTCAAATCCCAGAATTCCCTCTCAACAGCACTGTTGATGTACCTGAATCAAACGGGTCACAACAGTTCAGGAAAACAGTTCATCACCTTCGTGGGGACAATTAGGAACAGCCAATAAGTGCATGCCCTTGAATCTGCATTGTACATCTTCAAAGGTTAATACATTGTTCCCAGAATACAATAACCCAGTTCAGTCAGAGCAAAGCTCTCTATAACAGAACGATTTTCACTTTTTGAATTTTAACCCCATTAAGATAAAGGCCAAAGTACATTTGCAATTTTTTGTGTCAAATTGCCCTGTATGCACAGACACTTTAATCCTTTACAGTTTCTAGTTTTTCGTTACAAGTATTATACATAAAGAAACAGTAAAAGGAACAATCCAATAAATAGTACACGATTCAATTTGATCATGATCTGAAAGTAGATCCCTGAAAGTAGGCAGTATCCCTGAAAGTAGGCAGTCAAGTGGATAAAGTTGTTAAGAAGGCATATGGAGTCTTAGCTTCTATTGGTAGGGGGATTGAATTTAGGAGCCGCAGCATCATGTTGCAACTGTACAAAACTCTAGTGCGGCCGCACTTGGAGTATTGTGTGCAGTTCTGGTCCCCACATTATAAGAAAGATGTGGAGGCATTGGAGAGGGTACAGAGGAGGTTTACCAGGATGTTGCCTGGTATGGAGGGCAGGTCCTATGAAGAGAGGTTGAAGGATTTGAGGTTGTTTTCGTTAGAAAGGAGGCGGCTAAGAGGGGATCTTATTGAAGCATATAAGATGATTAGAGGTTTAGATAGGGTGGACAGTGATAGCCTTTTCCTAGGATGGAGAAAGCTAGCACGAGGGGACACAGCTTTAAATTAAGGGGTATGAGTTATAGGACGGATATCAGAGGTAGGTTCTTTACTCAAAGAGTGATTAGGGAGTGGAATGCCCTGCCTGCAGCTGTTGTAGATGCGCCAAGTTTGGTGGCGTTTAAGAGGTTAGTTGATAAGTATATGGAAGAGAAGGGAATGGTTTAGTTTGGAGGGGCATTGCTTTTTATTTTGGTCGGCACAACATCGAAGGCCGAAGGGCCTGTTCTGTGCTGTAATGTTCTATGTTCTATGTTCTATGAACCCAACTTCATTTTTTTTTTGCCTTATTCCTCATTACCCTTTACCAAAACATAAAATAGTCAGTTTTGGAAGTTCCAATTGTCACCCAGTATCTATAGATTGTCTTTCCACTATGTTCATTGTCCTTAGTTTCACTTCTGACTGGTCCAGCGCAAATTTTAAGATGTGACCACTTATTCTTGATTCCCCCACCAAAGGAAATAATTTCTCTGTACGTCAAAAACATGTAAAATGTTTGAACAACTTGATTAACTCAGCAATTTTCTAAGCCCAAGTTGATGTTAGCCAACAATGCAGAACTTATCCTCAATACAACCCTTTTAAGGTTAAAATGTGTCTCAGCTCCAAAGTTGATGATTTCACACTCCCTGATAAGAAAGCCCATCTACTACAGTTTTGCCCATTTAATCTATCAATGTTCCTTTAAAACCTTATCCTCTGTCTACACAAATTACTATGCCTATCATCCACACACCTGGGAGTTTTCACCATATACATTGGCAAGGCACTGCAATTTTAGATTTACAGCATCTGGAATGCCTTGGAGTGAAGTCATGGTTTTAACGTAAGACAGGCAACCAATTTACACTAAACACGTGCAACCGACAATAATTTATATGAATTTTAGTAGGGCATTTGACAACATATCACATGGCAGACTGGTACAAAAACTAATATCATGTGGAATTGGTTTCATTGGTCAGAACATTGAATACAGGAGTTGGGACATCTTGAAGTTGTACAAGACATTGGTTAGGCCACACTTGGAATACTGTGTGCAATTTTGGTCAACCTATTACAGAAAGGGGATTAAAAAACTAGAAAGAGAGCAGAAAAGATTTTCTAGGATGTTACCAGGACTTGATGGATTGAATTAAAAGGAGAGGCTGGATAGACTGGGACTTTTTTCTCTGGACCATAGAGGATAAGGAATGACCTTATAGAGATCTGTAAAATAACAAGGGGCACAGATAAAAGGTAGATAATCAATCAATATCTTTTCCCAAAGATAGGGGCATCTAAAAACCAGAGAGCATAGGTTTAAGGTCAGAGGGGAGAGAGAGAGACACACACACACTGAGGGAAGTGAGTGCCTAGGACAAGCTGTCAGAGAGAGTAGAGGCAGGTACAATTTTGTCTTTTAAAAAGCATTTAGATAATTACATGAATAAAGGTGGGTATAGAGAGATATAAATTAAACGTGGCAATTTGGATTAGCTTAGTGATCTAAAAGAAAATGGCGGCATGGACAAGTTGGGTTGAAGGGCCTGTTTCCATGCTGTAAACCTCTATGACTCTACAAAATTAAGTTAGCTTATCAATAATCTTGTGTGCAGTTTGATTTGATGTTAACATATCTCAAAATTAAAATCTTTAACTGCACAATTGTAAACAAATATATATATATATAAAAAATCTTCTATGGCAATGTTTATACACGAGACATCCCAAACATGCTTGGAAAAGTTCTCAATATATCATTATTGTTCATAGTTGTGCCAAGGAGCAAAAGTAGATTCAGTGACGATGTTTAAGAGATGAAAATTTGTAGCCAAGTAATGCTTGGGTACAATGCTACCAGGCCAGCTGCCTGCCTGGCTCATCTTCAGATTTAAGGCAGGAAGAGGAATTTGATCAACTGTCAAGCCCAATCTTCATCTCACCCACATTCACAGACATGCACTTCCCAACCAGGACAAAAAAAAACAACCATCAGTTTTCTTTCATGTTTTCTACCAAGATCAACTGTAGCACCCCAAATAAGGTAACTAATGGCTTATAACACAAATCAAACTGGTCTTCAGGCATAAGAACTTGCACCAAGTCAGAGTTTTCAGTACTCAACTCAGATCCTTGCAGAATATAACTGACAAGTTGCTTATTCCAGTTATGTTCAGTTGAATATCTTGACAAACACCATATCTACCTAACTCACTTTCGTCATCCTGACAGTCACACAACATTCTTGGTTTAAAAGTTTAAAAAAGGGACATCAAGCCTATTCTAGCTCTTACTTTTATAATCATATATTCTACAGTAATGAGTTGCTACATGGAATCCCTATATTGCAGGATGGCATTCTGCATTGATAACAATCCTACCCAGATCCTATCTCTATAACCTAAGTATTTATCCTGCAAATCCCCTGCATAAAGGGGCAAGTCAGCATGGCAAATCAACCTAACCTGCTCATCTTTGGATTGAGGGAGGAAACTGAAGCACCCGGAGGAAACCCATGCAGATATGGGAGAACTCTAGTCACCCAAGGCTGGAATTGAACTCGAGTCCCTGTCACTGACAGGTAACAATGCTAACCACTTGTGCCACCTATATACAAGACTCCACTGATTCAGAACAGACTTGAACAAAGTTTAATCGTACAGACATGATTAAATTTGGAATACGCTTCTGCCCAATTGTAAAATTGTAATTACAAAGATATGGAATTGCAAAATTAATGGTGACAATATGCTGGAAGAACAACTGTGCCCAACAGTAAAGGGAAATGAACAACAGAAATGGCATGTTTAACGAAATTGACCACGTTCGCCACTATCTCAGCAAACATCAATTTAGTTTTTAGTAACATCTGCTTCAAACTAGCATCTCAATCCAATTAGATCAGCACTCAATTTATACAAAATCATACTTGTCTGACTTCCCCACACTGAAGAATCATCATTCTATCAGCATAGCTGATTTACCACCATCCTATATCACATTCTCATGGCACCAAAGCCAATAACAGTACCTCCTTTGATCATTCTGGCCTGGTTGGCAAACGCTGCAAATGCAAACTGATGTCACACATTTCAGGTCAGAATAAGATTCTTCTGGAAGTCTAATCAAATAGTGGGGACAGAATACGTGTGTGTATATTATATAAACTTCAAGGAATGGAAATCTAAAATAAAGGACCAAAATAATCTAGAAATACAGACTCGTCAGCATCTGGTGAAAGACGACAGCCTAATATTGTCTTTGTCAGAACATACAATTTGATTGACCCTCTTTCAGATGCTGAGCGACCCAATGCCAATTTCCAGAATTACCTGTCTTACTCTAGGTAACTGTACCTAGACAGTTCCGCAGGTAATAAGGTAAGCTGAGAAAAGTTTAAAATCACTAAAAATATTTACAGTAATAATTATAAAACAATAGATAACTTAGTTAAAATGGTCAGAGCAAGTATCTCTATTCAACTTTCATCAGTATTTCTTTCTCCCCAGGATCAACTACACCCCACTGATCAAAGTGAAGTTAAAAAGCAAAAAATCAGTCACCTGGTGCAGTGCTCAAACATGCCTCAGACTAAACTTCACATTGTGCTGCACTTTTCAAACTCAACCTCGACTTGCTTTCTGCCTTTGATTGAGATTGCCAATTTAGTTACTCACATTAAGATTTCAGTGTTAAGAATGGTGAAGATCTTTGTGGGTCACACAAGTTATGCAACCACTGGGTCTCATGATAAACTGTTTAAATCATGTTGATTTATATACATTTAAAGCTAATAGAAACAGCCAGATTTTGGATTTATTCAAAAGGAACCTATACTATCAGTAGAAGCCTTTTCCAAACCTCCCAAACTAAAAGATTGCACAATGACAAGCCAAAAAAAGATTCAGAAATAAGATCAAATAGTTTGGGCTTCAGATTTGGGATGGAGTTGGAAAGCAGAGTGTTGGAATGGAAGGATGTGTTGTTGTGGGGAAAGACAATGTGAGGGAATACTAAGGGTGCTAATAGATTAGGGCACAAATAAAAATGTGATAGATTATCTAGAGAATCTGGTAAAAGGTCACGATAAAGTTAGTCAATGCAACATTTAAGCATCACAATTTAAAAATCATTCCAAAAGCCTCTGTACTCTCACAAACCTGAATGTAAATATTGTCTTTGGAAATGAATGATACAAGCATCAAACATCTTTACAAAATTTGGTAAACAATCATCCCCAAACATCTGAAAACAGGAAGGAAACTAATCAACTCCAATAAGCCCAATGTGCTGCTTCAGAATGGGAAGATGCCAGATTTTGAAATATATTTTTAAAAAACAAAAATGCTAACACGCTGAAAACAACAACATGTTGGGCATCGTCAGATTAGAAAAATACAGATTATGTTTTGATTACATGCTCACTTAAACACTCTTTCCTGTAGCTTATATTTCATAAAAGGTTGAGCTTCTGGATATCAAGGTGAAAAATATTAGCTACTCCTGGTCCCGAAATGTGTGACATTTAGTTGTAGAGAATATGATCATATATTGCAGGGTGTATTACAAACAAAATTGTGCATCCAAGTCCAAAGGGGTTGAAATAATGACAGAATTAGATATTCAGGGCAATAGGAGTTGAGAGTGAACTATCTTAGTCTGTCAATTTCCAAAAACCCACGCCCTTTCCCAATTCCATCACTGCCCCTTCATGTGATCCTTAATTTTACACAGAAGATGCAACTTGCAACATCTAAGTGGCCTCAGTTTGAAAACACCATACCCAGTAAGATATATGGATTATGTTGGACATTGGCATGAAATTAAAAAAAATATACATTACTAAAAATTGCCTTTGATTGATATCATCATACGGGCTTTACCAGACATAGAGGAGCTAGTAGTGTCTGCAAAGCATAAAAACCATACCAAGCTTCACATTTTTCCAGTTTGTGCCAAGGCAATTTAAAGACAAAACACAAAGTTTAACATCCTAACTCTACAAAGATTACTATTGAATATTTTAATCCTATTTTAAAAACCTTACCTTGGTGCAAACACATTAATATTAATCAGTGTAAACACCTTTGTAGACAGCAATCCATAGTATCCAATGGTGATAAAAGTTGTCTTGCAAAAGCTGTAGAGCAGAAGTGTTTTCTCTCTCATCCTTTACAAAGTGTTTAACATAGCAGCTGCGAGGGAAACTCAGATCAGACGTCTTCTGTTAGTTAACAGTGCAAGCTTATCAGCTAGTTACTGGGCAATTCTATTCGGTTTTTAAATATATAAAAGATCTCTTAGGTCAAAACACTGGAGACGAAAGCTCACTGATGAGTTGAGGCAATACAGGTATAAATAAGTTTGGGTACCTAAGAAAGACATGCACATCCATGGGGTGTGAAACTGTTACAAGCCACAACGGATCCATCAAAAAAAGGCACCAGTAACACAGTAAAGGAAGTGTGTTTAAACCAACTGCTAGCCCTGATGACATATCAGGTGTATAGTACCTTTTCTTCCTCTCGAAATTAAGCACTCAAATGGCACACTTTTAAAGCTCCAGGATATGGGGGCATTGCCTTACAATTCTAGGCAACGTTCGAGGAAAGCTGAATATTTTTACTTTGGGGAAGCACGGAATGCCTTGATTTTTTGGTTTGGTCATGGGTAGCAAGATCGAGACTTATTTTGAAGGATTCACATTCTTCAAACACTTCAGATTTGTCAGGTCAAAAATAAATCATAACTTTTTTTTATAACTCTTTCAAGCAATTCTGGATCTTCGATTAGAACAGCATCAAGATGATCAGCCAGCGGTCAATTCTCACATTTCAAGTGGGGAATGTTCCCCCCATTTCGTTTCTTGCAGGCCACTGTTAAGTTAACGGTGACGCTGATGTTTCCTCCTCAAATATCGGGGCCTTCCGAAACAAAAAGCCTCAAATGTACACAAGGGGGTCATTTTTTTTGCTTCATTCAAACTTACTCCAACGCAGTTTTTTTTCCTCAAAAGAAAACACATTTTATTGATTTTGGTTGACAACATAATCAGCTCAACGCACGTGTGTCTGTGAAAGCCTGTATTCAGCTGGTTGAGCCCGAATAGCTTTTCCTTTCTCCCCCAGAAATCAGCTATTAACAGCACACAGCAGCAGATCATCTTTCCCCTCAAAACACAGGACCTGGTTCACATTAGAAGATACAGGAACTTTTATATATATTTTTCAAGCTGCCATTCCAGCTCTTTAAAACAAAATAACAGAAATCTTTTCCCCCTGCAACAGGCCATTCTACTTCACACAAACATTGTCTTCGGTTCGTACTAAATTCCAGCAGGAAGTCTCCTCCTCAGCTCTGCCATTCAAATATTCTGTCACTTGGTTTTTGCAGGAAAGAAATATCAAATTAGACACAAAAAATACATGCAACACCAGTTTCTTCTATATAACTAACAAGAATACAGTAATTTTACACATAGCTTCAAAAAAAAAAAAAATAGTTCTAAGGAAATTCAGTTGGCATGCTACTGAGCAACTGCTTCTTACTAAGGCACCAAGACCCTAGATTTCTAAACAATTTTTTTTGATGTAGAGTTGTCAAAGACATTGTAAAAGCTGATTTTTCTTCAAGATAAAAGTCCTATGTTAAATAGTCTTGATTAGGGACTATCTGATGCAAGTCTGAAAACTTACTTGAAGATTAAGATCCTTTACAGTTTTTTCTTAATCCTCATTTACAAAGGATTCTAACACTCTAGGTCATTTTACAGTTTGAAACATTTAAGACCATTTCTTCTTTTGGGATGGGGCTACCTGCACCAAAATAATTATACACCTTGGCTGCCAGGAATGGAAAGAGAATAATACAGACCATAGAACATTAGAAGCATTATGCATTTTACAGTGATGATGGTGCCTAGAACTTGTTCTCATGATGTGAGCCTATGCAGATCAACATGAAATTTTTTAAAATGTATAAACTACTAGAACTCAACCAGGTCAAAAGGACAGCAACACACTGACTAGAAAATAAAATTGGAAGAGTGCCTCTTACGAGTCACAGGTCTGTGTTTCCATACTACACCCCTGGCATCCAAAAGTCAACAATAAACAGATGTTCAACTATGCAGTGGTACAAAGTAGAACTGCCTACAATGTTCCCTATCTCAGCAGGAAAAGGGGAAAGAAAAACATAAAACAAAAGAGAAAAATATTGGTTCCAATGACCATTCTCAAGCCTCTATTCAATTGGTGACATAGTCCAAATCTTGGGGATGGACTATCTGCTGGCTTTTACAGCCTGGTAAGGAGAGGGGAACAGTTCTTGACTAAACTAGGCAAAAGGAATAAGTAGACTACCTAAACTTTAAAACTAAACCTATAATAGGATTCTGATTGTTATTTTGTCTAAGTGCTCCTAAGATATCTTTCTTTAATTTGTAAAGAAAGTCACAGTTATTCTACTGAAAACAGAACTTCTATGGTTAGAGAAAGACTGCTGTTTTAGTGCTATGGGAATGAGAACGCCAACACCCAAACACACTTTTGCACCTCCACTCTCAGAATATTGAAGACAATCTAAATTATAGATAACTGCAGCTTTTGAACACAGTTCGTGGGACAACATGCCAACTGTTCAAACAGGCGCTCCAGATTGATGCTTCAAACATTTTACACTCCACTCCAATTGTCAAAAACAAAATTGTGATTAAACCAAAAACATTGGTGCCATTTTTTAAAGCGTACATTTCACAACTTAAAATAATTTTCAGAACAGTGCACACGGACTTGCTTTAACTGGATTTCCCTCCTTTTTTAATAAAGTATTTTAAAAATCTCCATGCCAATTTAATTAGACCAATACAGGTCAGTTGCAATTATCTTCCTTTGCTTTGTGAATCTTTATTTGGCCCAAAATCCCATCAAATGAAAGTACTCATTTTGGTTTTAGTATGCACGTGTACAAGTATGCACACATCCAATTTCAGGAGAAAAAAACTTGCTACCCCACCTCGTGCCAAAACGTGTTCCTGCTATGTTAATATCTGTATTTGTTTGAAGTCATTTACTGCATTGACTTGACACTGGCAAAGGATAGTTTTTGTGGAATGCAAGTAAAATGATTTGATGGACCACTACATCCGAATGCCAACAGTGCTGCATTCCAATATGCGGTTGGAAGCCTTTATATAAACAAATGTTTACCACATACATGTATGTGTATACATCAAGTAATTGTGGAGCATCCTATCTCTAGCTTTCTTCCCTCTTAATGCTCACATACACACAGTTTGACACCAACAACATTTCTAGACCCCCATGCCTTCTTTCCTCACTCAAAACTTAGTTTTCCCATTCTGCCACTTATGTCAAGTTACACAGGGATCACAACTCAATCGTCTTCCCACTAGGTAACTGCACAGAAATGTGACTGCTTCACAACACTGATAGCCGTGGTCAAGGGTATAGCCCACCATCACCACCTTCTCGAACACAAAGGGACGGGCAATAAATTCCAACCTTGTTAGCGACACTCATACTATGAGAAGTGATTTCTCTTAAACTGAGAGAACAGTAATTTTCATTTGAGCAGGGACACAAAAGCTAATTGTCACATTCCAACTGATGCCTTAGCTAAGAAGTTAAGTCACCACAGACTACCCACAACGTGTATTCATTGGGGAAAGCAGGCCAGTTTTATCTTCAATGCTATGAAACAGTGACACTGAGCATTGCAAACTCTTCCAACAAGAAAAACTCTACAGACTTCTATTTAACTTTGTTTAAACAAAGTAGATAATCTTTGCAAGTTAGTACTGATCACTGATGCCCCAACATCCCAGATCCAATGAAGAACTTAAGGTGGGAGAGGTACTTTCATCCAATAGGCAAGCAAAAAAATAAAACAGAGAAAAGTTGATAACACACAAAAGGTCAGTCAGCATCTGCAGCAAGACAGAACAATGACTGTTCTCTTCACAGACAGAGTGACCAGCTGAGAATTTAGGTTTTTCTGGTTTTGTCTTTCAGAAACAGTCAGTGTGCACTTGCATACTTTTTTCCATTTAAAGCATCTTTCTTTGGTGTCATTTATATAATGCCTGTGTACTTGTTCAAACAGCATTTCCCATTAGTTCAAGATCATTGTAAATCAAATAGTTTCCCAATTTGTACCACATGTTGAACAGTTCTTGCTTCTATCTTTGTGACTAAGATCACACAGTTAGAGCTATTTGTTACATTAAGGAAGAAACAATAATGTCAAAGTGTACATTTGGATAAAGCTGTATCAAATCAGGAAATCTGAATCCTGTGTGTAGATTTTACTTGAAACTCTGCCCAGATGATGAATAGTAGTACTTAGACTACAGTAAATAGTGACATCATAGGACTTGCTCTGTTTTGCTTATTTCCCTCACCAAAAGACTTAATCCAGTTAAAGGTGTCGCCCCAAATTAAATCTGGCCAGGTAATTTTAGAAACACGCAGCAGCTTCCTGCTCAGCTGGAAAAAATATATAAATGTCCTAACGTGGCTGCCCACCTCCAGTAACCACTTTCATTGCAAAGGATATTATACTATTATACAGTATAAATGGTCTTCTATTTTTGATCATTTGATCCACCTGGTTTCCTAAATGTGCTGACACTCGCTGGGGTGGTTCAATGGACTAGTCACTCCGTTGCACCTCAGTTCCAGTGATCACATTCTGCCTAAAGGAGGACCAAATATCTGAATTTGAGCCAGTCTGTGCAGGACTGGGCAGGAAACCTGGGCAACAACCCGGGACTTTTCTCAAATTGTTGTGCTTTGGTTCATTTTCTTCTTTTCATTAGTGACAAGTTACCCTCTAAAGAACAAGTACATAGACACGTTTTAAAACATTAACACAAGTTCTTTTCAACTCCAGATTTTTGACATATAATTAAACCGTTGGCTTTTTCTTCTTGGCATAAAAATTGACTTTACTGTCCCGATCACTGGTTCTAAAAGCTTAAGCTATTTTCTTTAGGTATGTTAAAGATTAAATCAACCAAATTTGTAAATTTTTGGACTGAAATCCAAGTAATTAAAAAGGTTTCTTGAACCATCAGGCAGGAAAGACAAAGTATTACCTTACTCTGCTTCAACTTAGTTTGAATATTACTGGTGCCTAAAAGATAATAAGTGCAAAACAGAACTGCCTACAATGCTTTACAGTACATTGTATAAAACAGTTTCCAAGGTGTCTGCTCTCCTATATCAGTTACCATATTTACAAAACTAGAAAACAACTGGATTTTCAACAGTTGTTTTGCCCTTCAACACTAACATTAAAGGAGTATCATGCTTAGAACGCTGTTTCCAATAGTGAATCCTACCTGAAGGAATAATCAACTACTGGCCTCTAGCACCGGCAGGTAGGCGCTACCTTAATGCAGGAAGCATTCAAGCTCTGTACAGTTCATGGTTTATAATCAAGTGACAACGCTAGTGTATTGAAATGTAGTACGGAATCTTTTTGAAAAGCAGAGTAAAGAAGCATCCATAATCAGTTGTGATTTCAAGAGTGTTTTTTTTTAAAAACGGAGGACTTGGAGACAAGAATAAAGAAAGGGAAATCAAATTTAAAAAATGTGAGCCACCCAGGCCAAAAAATGTTAATAACTACATACCCAGTTTATTATTGTGACTGAATTGGGCATTAGGCAGGGTACTAGTCAAGAAGATTTCATAAGACAACCATAATGCTTTCTATTAATTGGTAGATCTACTTTTACTAGAAGCAAGACTCCCAGCTCAGTCTCATTGGTGTTTGTGTAAATAAAAACCTAGGACTCCCAGAATTTGAAGCAATTAAAAAGTGTCAGACAGTTTGGTGAACTTTGCCCTTTTTGCATTCCGTACACGTCACAATACACAGCGGTAGCACAACAAACACTTTCAATTCTAAGCTGTACCACGTACAATTATTATAACTAGACAGTCTTCTTCAGATTTGGCCAGGGCTCGAGCAGAGGTTTGCAGATACTGTTGAGAAAAATCACATGGGGGGAAAGCATGAAGCACACCAGTGTGGTCCTTCTCTTTGCTTCCTCCAACAGGCAGGCTTATGACACCAGCAGCCTGTTTTTGTTTTAGATAGGACACCAAGTTTCTCAGTGGTCTTTGTGGTGAAGTGGCTTGCTCTACAGAAGAGGGCATCCCTTCCGCATTTTCCATGTTGTTCAATGCCGGTACGGCCAACAGGACACAATAGCCATTAGTGCCTGATGCCTTGATGCGTCTTGTTACCTCATCCAATTTTGGCTGATCCAGTCGTAAGCGCTGAGTGATTTTTAACTGTGCGACTTTTCCACCAGTTGAAACATCCACCAATAAGTTGGCTGCAACACTGAGATCACCCTCGAGGAAGTGCATGTTCGTGGAGAAAGAACTATTCTTTAGAACCAGCATACCATGCCACGCTACATTCAACTTGCGTTCATATTCCCGGAAGCTGTCAGATGCTTTGGCATTGCCCAACTCAGATTTAGATTTGCTCCTCATGGGACTTGCGCATTCTGTAGTTCTATGTTTGCGGTCTTTATCCTTTTCATTTAAGTTTATAATTTTGACCTCATGTTTGCCACATGAAACTTTCTCTGTGCTGTTACACTGATCCCGACCTGGTGAATACCGTTCATTCTTCGCATCACGATCTGAGTCACTGTGTCGTCCACCATCACGGCTGCTATTACCCGGGCTGCGATCAGGTGAAATACAACGCCTCTTTCTGGAGCGGTCATTACTGGGTGAACAATCAGTGGGGCGTGTTTCTAGAGGGCCCCTCCTTTTTCTCCTTTGGTCCCAACTTTGTAAAATATGGTCACGTCCACGTTCAAGAGACCAGCTATCCCGGACTTCACGATCAAGATGGTCAAATGGTTCATGGCTATTCCGGTTTCTTTCCCGGACAGAAAGAACATGCCAGTCATTGCCTGGAAAAAGGTCCCTCTCTCTGTAATGCATTGGAGGAGAATTCCTTTCTCTACCTCTCAGACATTCTGCACCACGAGGAAGAAGGCCATCTCCAATCAAATCAAAATGAGGCAGAGGCAAAGCTTGTAGAAACTGTTGAGGGTATCGATGTTCGGTATCTGCAAAATCAACTCTGAGCCGCCGATCTGGTCCACCCAAAGGAAAGCCACGCATCTGAGTACAAGCAGCTTGTGCAGCATCCAAGCTTTCATACTGAATATAAGCCCAACTGTCTCCCTTTCTGTAGTCAATAGATCTTATGGTCCCGAAGCGATCAAACTCCCTTGCAAGACCAGCTACAGGAACCCAGGCACCCAATCCCCCAACCCACAATCGAGTGGTGGGGGTTGCTTTTCCATACCCAATCTTGATAGGATTTCTCCCAATCACTTTTCCTGACATGGCAATCTTTGCTCTGTGGGCCATATCCAAGTTTTCAAATTTTAGGAAGCCATACGAATTCCCTTGCCCACGTGGTGGCCGTTTGATATCGACCTCTAAAATTACTCCAAACCTTTCAAATGCCAGCAAAAGATCATTTTGTGAAACAGAAGGGTCCAAGTTACCAATAAACAACGTCCTATTAGCTCTTTTATCATCTTCTGGCAAGATCTCATCCTCCCTGAATGTGGTTCTGTCGAGTGTGTAAGCAGCTCGTGCCCGGCCTTCATAAAATGCATAATCCCGCTCTCTTTCTAAATCTCTCTGAGGTGGTGGTGGTGGTGGTGGCGGAGGTGGTAACTGACGCCCCAAAGAACTACGCTGCTGAGTCCGATGTTCTCTGTATCCAAGTCCTGCAGGAGACAGAGATCTCTGCCTATGACGGTTGCCTTGCACATTTGGAGTTGAATACCCATCCAGCTCAGGGGAGTAGCTTCTTCCTTTCGGAGGAGGATAAACCGTTTCAATTTTCAGAGGTCGATCGTGCAGCACCAGCCTGCCCTTGGCATGCCTGGCAGCTTTGGCATCCTCAGAATGCCTGAAATTCACCAGAGCCACTCTTTCATCTCCATCCCTGGAAATCTTCACGCTAACGTCCCCAAACTTCTTAAACTCATGGAACAGCCCATCCTCAATGGCACCATCACTCAACTGGGAACCCAAATTACTGATCTTCAGGGTTTTGTATTCACCAGGCTGTCTCTCAGCCCTACTTGTCCTTGAAGCAGAAGAAAGACTTAAGTTATTAGCAGTCCGGTTGGGAGGGTAAACATCATAATCCCTGTTGTTGGTTCTCTTGCCGCTGACATTACGAGCCCTTTTGGCATTGCCATGGTTCTTGTTGTTCCTGTTGATGCTGTTGTGATTATTCCCCATTTTCCTGGGCTGTTGGTGATGGCCGCCTCGCCTTTCCTCCCCACGTTTACCGCCAGCTTTAGGCGACACGTCTTTCTCCTTCATGTTCTCTCGCTGCCGCAATGATTAACGCAGATAGTGTTAGAAGGTCCGGACCAAGTTTCTTGTGGGATTTTCTGTAGATCGAGAAGCCGGGCGGATTGCGCGTATTGCTGCCCGCCGCCGCTCCTTCACTGCAGCTCCTTCATTTCACTTCCCCTCCGGGAGAGAATTGGAACAATCGGCGCTGTTTAATCGATACTTTACCTCAACGATTGCGGCGCTTTGCCGATTGAGCCGCTACTCGGGCTCTTCCGAGTAAATTTTGCCCCCCGCAAACTCTCACCGAGGCCCAAAACCCTCCCGCTTCATCGCCGCCATTTTGTATCAAGCCCCGCCCCACCACTTTGCACTGATTGGTCAGGAGCTCTAGATGCTGACTTCTGATTGGCCGGATGCTCTAGATTTTGGGCTCTGACTGGACGGGAGCTCCAGATTCAGGCTCTGATTGGGCAGATGCTCAGTGTGTTGGTCTCTGGTTGGCTGGATGTTGGGCACAATTCGGCCGGGATCACCGGCTGTTGGCCTCTGATTGGTCCAGTGCCGGGTGCTAGGTTGTGATTGGCCACGAGCTTGGCGTGCCGGGCTCTGATTGGCCGGGTGCTCTGGGTGCCGGACTCTGATTGGCCGGGAGAGCGGGGTGGTGGGCTCTGATTGGCCGGGAGCTCGGAGCGCCGGACTCTGATTGGCCGGGAGAGCGGGGTGGTGAGCTCTGATTGGCTGTCAGTCAGCGAGCTGTTCTTTCCCCATTTTAGTCTGACTGTCGGCCGTGGGTGAGGAATTCTGACAGAATTTCATATGACTTAAAGCTGCTTTTCGCTGCTCTCAGTCAATCGCCTGGCGGGGTTTTAGCGCAGCTTTTATTGTTGTTGGAATGTCTGCAATCTAACTGAAAAACCGGGGAATCACACAAAATACAGCGCGAATCACGCCAGAAAATCCGCATCACCCTAGTGCGGTACCCCATTGGCTGCGGCGCATATACTGCCTGCACTCTCATTGGCTTGTGGACATGTCAGTCAGAAAGAAACACCCACCGCATTACGTCATCAGTCAGTCAGGCCATTCAGCCCATCGTGTCTGTGCCAGTATTCAGCACTACACGCCAGTCCTCTGTTAGGTCCCTCATACACCTCCAAATCTCCCACTCCAAACATATATTTGTTCCCCAGAAGTTTTGGTGAAGAGTTATATTGAACTAAAAATTGAGCTTGTGTCTTTATATGCCTTGTTTGCGAATAGAACTCCCACTCACCCGATGAAGGGGCAGTGCTCTGAAAGCTGGTGGCTTGTGCTGCCAAATAACCTGGTGTTGTGAGATTTCTTACTGTTTATCCCAGTCCGTCACTGGCATCTCCACATCAAAGTGTGCTAACAGGGATTGAAGAAGTGCAGCAATTACTTTACTCTTTTGAAAGCTTTCTCCTGGGAAGTATTTCCAGACAAATAATAACATTGTTAAGCAGAATATGCAAGGGGTCAGTACCATTAATAAGTTTGGTAAAGAACGTCCATAGTTTACTATCCCAAAAACAAGTTCACTTAAATTTGTGGGAGCAGGTTGTAGCAGCCTGATTGCTGGCCTCACGAATATGCTCGGGTCAGCCTCAACTTTCCACCCCACCCCCACCGACCCGCCTCAATCTGCCCCACCCCCGCCATCACCAGCGTTCCCAATACCGATTATCCCGTATAGTCTTGACCCCTCCCCACCTCAGATATGGATGGCCAGCCCCAACTGCTGCCCTTCCCCACCAATTCTAACTTCAGAATGGCAGCGAGGAATTCCACCTCCATCGATCACCATCCCAGAGCCCATCTCCCATTAGGCCCTGCGCCTTTGGTACTGCCCCATGCCTGGTGAGCACTGCCAAGGTGTAGTGCCAAAGGGGTATCACAGCGCCTGATCTTCTGATTCCTCCAAAATGTATCAGTTCGCATTTGTCCAGATTAAACTCCGTCTGTCATTTCTGTGCCCAAGTCTCCGATCTATCTATATCTTGTATCCACTGACAATCCTCAGCATTTTCAGAAACTCTACCGATCTTTGTGTCACCTGCAAACTTGTTAATCAGTCCACCCACATTTTCCTCCAGATCATCTATGTATACTACAAACAACAGAAGTCCCAGCACTGATCCCTGTGGAACACTACTAGCTATAGATCTCCATTCTGACAAACGCTCTTCCATTGCTACTTACTGTTTTCTGTGACCAAGCAGTTTCCAAGTCCATATAGCTAGCCCATCCCAAATCCCATGTGATTTTAATTTTAATACCAGTCTGCCATGTGGAACCTTGTCAAACACTTCATTGAAGTCCAAATAAACTACATCCACAGCCCCTCCCTCATTAATTATATTATTGCCAGTGAGACATAGAATCATACAGCATAGAAACCAGCCCTTTGGCTCACAATGTCTATGCCAACCATCAGGTGCCAATCTATACTAATCTCATTAACCAGGACTTGGACCTTAGCCTGCTATGTCTTGGTGATTTAAATGCTGATGAAGGAAGTGTATTTTTACAGTACCTTCAACATCCTCAGGACATTACCAGTTGCTGCAGAGCCAGTGGCATACTCATGAAGTTAATCAATTTCCAACAACATCAGCTTACATTAAGATAGCGGGAAGGATTTTATGGCCTCACTCAACCCGAAACCGGAAAATCCTGTCCGAGGTCAATGGACATTTCCATTGTCCGCCCCTCGCTGGCTCCAATTCCGTGGCAGGTGGGGAGTAGAATTCCAGAAAGCAACTTGAATTGAATGAAAGATCTCAAGCTGTTTCACAGGATCCTTACTGAGCAAAGAAAACTGAACTACACAAGGGAAGGGAAAGACAGGAAATCGATTTTACCAATTGGATGATTTTATGCAGCATCCTTAAGAGGTAGAAAGATTCACAAAGGGAATTCCAGTGCTTTGAGCCCAGCAGCTGAAGGATGGACACCAATGGGTCTTCCCGAACCTCGGGTGCTTGTGCAAAGGAAAACAGGTAGCAATAAATTTCAGGTGGAAAAGTTCCTAAACACGCCTTGATTTGCTGTTAGTTTGTTAAAGGCAAAATGAAGAAACTGTTTGCAAACAATGTATCAGAGAACTGCTTCATTCCATCCGTGCTCTGGGACTGGCGGACATTGCTGATGCATCACGAAGTGGCCTAGAATGAATGAAATGTTTAGGCCTGTGGTCTGGCAATGCCAATCCCTTGGTGGGGATGGTTTGCAGTTCAGATTACATCATAGCTACAGAGAGCGAAACACTAAGAGCTGAGGTAAGTGTGGGAGTTTAGGGAAGGGGGGAGGGGGGGAGTGTTGCTATGTTTTGTGTCCCTTACTATGGCCACAGGTACAATGGGGGCAGGAGTCAACCAGACATTGCAGCTCAGAAAGTGATGTGGGACTAACGGAAGCAGCTGATTGGTGAGTAAGTCCTGGTGTGAAGGAACACTAAGCAGATCCTGCTGACATCACAGCTTCAGGAAGTGAGAAAGGCTCCAGATTGACAGTCAGCTAACAATTTACTGGTTAACTTTTAATTAATTAATCTTACCCTTATAGATTCAGAGCAGATTTAAATTTTTGCTATTGGGATACAGCCTATGAAACTCAGTGAGAAATTAGCTCAAAGTAGAAATTAGCAACAACGTGAAAAATTAACAAAACATAATGAAGTAAATAAAGTAGAGAAGCAGGGCTAGGCAATTTGTTGTAGCTGAATGATATGGGAGCTGGTGGACCCCATTGTGATTCCTAATGACCACATCTGTGGCAAGTGTTGGTTGCTTGAGAAACTTTGGCTCAGAGTTGATGAATTGGAGTCTGAGCTTTGAACAGTGCGACATATCAGGATGGAGGAGAATTACCTGGACACTGTATTTCAGGAGGTATAGAATAGCTACATCAAATTTAGCAGTGGTCGGGGACACGAGATCGTGCTTGGGAACAAGGCTGGGTGAGGGATTCAGGAAGTAGTGTAAAAGAAACCTCAGTCCTTGAGCTTATCTAACAGGTTTGAGATACTTGCTTTCTATATGGACGAGAGCAGGGCCATGGGAGGATGAGAAAACTGAATATAGCACCATGGTTCAGAGAGCCATTCAATGGTGGGGGTGGGGGGAGGTTAGAAAATGTGGCTATAGTTATGGATAGTATAGTCAGGGGAATAGACGCTGTTCTCTGTGGTCAGGATTGAGCATCCCAAAGACTGTGTTAGCTGCCAGGTGCTTAGGTTCAGAACATCTCATCTGGGCTGTAGAAGAATTTGAGTGGGAGGGGAAAGATCCAGTTGTTGTGATCTATGTGGGTAACGAAATAGGTTGAACAGGGAAGGAGGTTCTGCTGAGGGAAAATGAGCAGCTAGGGACTAAATTAAAAAGCAAAACCACATAGGTAATAACTCTGGATTATTACCGGAGCCACGAGCTAATTGGCACAGGATCAATAAGGCAAAGAGGTCGAGGCATGAAGATCGGGTGAATGGCAAAAGGCACAGAGTGAGGATAAAGGAGTCCTTTTCAGGATGGTAGCTGGTGACTAGTAGAGTTCCGCAGGGGTCTGTGTTGGGACCACAATTTTTCACTTTGTACATCAATGATCTAGATGAAGGAACTGAGGGCATTGTGGCTAAGTTTGCAGATGGTACAAAGATAGGTGGATGGACAAATATTGAGGAGGTGGAGAGACTGCAGAAGGACTTGGAAAGGTTATGAGAGTGGCAAACAAGTGGCAGATAGATTACAATGTGGGAAAGTGTGAGATTATGCACTTTAAAAGGAGGAATGGAGGACTAGACTGTTTTCTAAATGGGGAGAGAATTCAGAAAGTGGAAGCATAAAGGGACTTGGGAGTCAACATTCAGGATTCTCTTAAGGTTAAATTGGTAGTTAGGGAGGCAATTGCAATGTTAGTATTCATGTCAAGAGGGTTAGAATACAAAAGCAGGGATGTACTGCTGAGGCTTTAAAAGGCTGTGGTTAGACCACATTTGGAATATTGTGAACAATTTTGGGCCTTTTATCTAAGGAAGGATATGCTGGCCTTGGAGAAGGTCCATAGGAGGTTCATGAGAAATTCTTTGAGGATGAAAGGCTTGACTTGTGAGGAACACTTGAGGACTCTAGGTATGTATTCAGTGAAGTTTAGAAGGATGAGAAGGGATCTCATTGAAACTTACAGAATATTGGATACAATGGATGTGGAAAAGATGTTTCGATTGGTAGCAGAGACTCTCCTCCCCATCATCCTCACTATGCCCCCTACCCAGGGAGCAAAAAGACAGAGATAAAACTTCAGTGACAAAGTGGCTTTTCTGATGCAGCTGAATGTAAACTCAGATAATCTACCTGGGGAGTTCTGGGCACCTTTCAGTCATTCTGTAAGCACAAAAAGGAGTGAAGGCCCACAGGGAACAGAACCATGGAGTTATCAGGTATGATATCATCAAATGGCAAAGCAGCTTGCGACAAGAATGGCCACTCCTGCTCCTAGTTCTTATGTTCACTTCTATAAGATATAGGAGCAGAAATAGACCATTCAGCCCATTGAGTCTTCTCCACAATTTGATCATGGCTGATATGATTCTCATCTCCATTCACCCATCTTTTCCCCATAATCTTTGAATGTTTAACAATCAAGATCTATCTATCTATTAAATACACTCAATGACCTGGCCTTCACAATCTTGTGTGGTAATGAATTCCATAGATTCACCATCCTCTGGCTCAAGAAATTCTTCCTCATCTCACTTCTAAAAGGTCATTCCTTTATCTTAGGCTGTGCCCTCAGGTCCCAGTCTCTCCAACTAATGGAAACATCCTCTCCACATCCATTCTATCCATATCTCCAACACATCCTAATCTCCCACTCACTCCATTCGTATAACTAAGACTGTAGATAGGGCTTTAAGCTAAATAGTGGGGGGGAGAGTTCAGTTGTATGGAGAATTATAAAATCAAAGCTAAAGGAGAGGGTACGTGTGCAGGTTAATGATGAGGACTTTCAACTAGTTAAAGGAGACAAAGGCTCAGGAGAGGTTAGTAATGTTTCCACACTATGTAGTAGGACAGAGAGTATAGAAGATGGCAGGAATCTAACCTCAGGCAGAGTAAAAAAGGTGACAAGCACGAGAAAGGTGGTGATCAACACAGTGCAGGGAGATGGTCTGGGGAAGGATAACCAGTCTGTGACAGGAAGGGACAGAGCTTGCAAACAAAGGAATACACTAACAAATCAAGTTCAGGTAGGAAAGACTAACATAAAGATACTTTAGGTGAATGCACGCAGCATTCGAAACAAAGTGAATGAGTTGATGGCACAAATCAATACAAATGGGTATGATCTAGTGGCCTTTTCAGAAATGTGGTTGCAGAGTGAGCAGGACAAGGAACTAAATATCCAGGGGTATCAGACAATTCAGAAGAATAGACAGGAAGGAAAAAGAGGTGGGGTAGTTCTGTTAATTAAAGATAACATTAGGGTAGTAGTGAGAGATGATATCATAGAATCAAAGAAAAAAACTACAGCACAAACAGGCCCTTCAGCCCACAGGTTGCACCGATGATATCCCTACCTACTAGGCTTACCTATAACCCTCAATCCTATTAAGTCTCATGTACTCACCCAGAAGTCTCCTAAAAGCCCCTAACGAATTTGCCTTCACCACTGACGACGGCCAATTCCACTCACCCACCACCCTCTGAGTAAAAAACTTACCCCTGACATCTCCTCTGTATCTACTCCTCAGCACCTTAAACCTGTGTCCTCTTGTGGCAGCCATTTCACTCCTGGGGAAAAGCTTCTAAGAGTCCACCTGATCAATACCTCTCATCATCTTATACAGCTGTATCAGGTCCCCTCTCATTCTTGGTCTCTCTAAGGAGAAAAGATCGAGCGCTCTCAACCTATCCTCATAAGGCATGCCACTCAATTCAGGTAGATATAGGCAATAAGAAGCAAAATGTGGAATCAATGTGGGTGGAGATAAGGAATAGTAAGGGGAAAAAGTCACTGGTGGGCGTAGTCTATAGGTCTCCAAATAATAACTTCAAGGTGGGGTGGGCTATAAACAAATAACAGAAGCATGTAAAACTGGAACAGCAATAATCAGGGGAATTTTAACCTCCATATTGATTAGTTAACTCAAGTCGGATGCGGTGGACTTGAGGAAGAGTTCTTAGAATGCTGTCGAGATAGTTTCCTCGAATAGGATGTTATAGAACCTGCAAGGGAGTGAGCTATCTTGAATCTGATCATGTGTAATGAGACATGTAAAATTAATGATCCCCTTGTGAGGGATCCTCTTGGAATGAGTGATCACAATATGGTTGAATCTCTAATACAAATGGAGGGTGAGAAAGTAGGTTCCCAAACCAGTGTTCTCTGCTTGAACAAGGGGGAGTACAATAGGATGAAGGCAGAGTTGGCTAATGTAGACTAGAACATAGAACATAGAACATTACAGCGCAGTACAGGCCCTTCGGCCCTCAATGTTGCACCGGCCAGTGGACCCTCTAACCTAAACTATTCCAATATCATCCATATGCCTATCAAATTGGGGGCATTTGAATGCCCCCAAAGTAGGCGAGTCCACAACTGCTGCAGGCAGGGCATTCCACACCTTCACTACCCTCTGTGTGAAGAACCTGCCTCTGACATCCGTCCTATAACTATCACCTCTTAATTTAAAGTTATGTCCCCTCGTGTTGGTCATCACCATCCGAGGAAAAAGGCTCTCACTATCCACCCTATCCAATCCCTTGATCATCTTATACGCCTCAATTCGGTCACCGCGTAACCTTCTTCTCTCTAATGAAAATAACCTCAGGTCCCTCAGCCTTTCCTCATAAGGCCTTCCCAACATACCAGGCAACATCCTGGTAAACCTCCTCTGCACCCTTTCCAATGCTTCCACATTTTTCTTATAATGCGGCGACCAGAACTGTACGCAATACTCCAAGTGCGGCCGCACCAGAGTTTTGTACAGTTGTAACATAACCTCACGGCTCCTAAATTCAATCCCTCTACCAATAAAAGCTAACACACCGTACGCCTTCTTAACAACTTTATCAACCTGGGTGCCAACTTTCAAAGAGCTATGTACTTGTACCCCAAGATCCTTCTGCTCGACAACACTATTAAGGGTCCTTCCATTAGCCCTATATTTCATATGCCTGTTATTCCTACCAAAGTGAATCACCTCACACTTATCCTTATTGAATTCCATTTGCCACCTCACGGCCCAGCTCTGCAACCTATCTATGTCCCTCTGCAAACTGTAACATCATCCTCGCTGTCTACAACTCCCCCCACTTTGGTATCGTCAGCAAATTTACTAATCCAACCCTCTACACCCTCATCTAGGTCATTTATAAAAATGACAAACAGCAGTGGCCATAAAACAGATCCTTGAGGTACACCACTTGTAACTGCACTCCAGGTTGAATATTTCCCATCAACCACCACCCTCTGTCTTCTATCAGCTAGCCAATTCCTAATCCAAACTGCTAAATCACCTTCAATCCCATGCATCTGCACTTTCTGCAGTAGCCTACCATGGGGAACCTTATCAAACGCTTTGCTAAAATCCATATACACTACATCAACTGCCTTACCCTTATCTACCTCTTTGGTCACCTCCTCAAAAAACTCAATAAGGTTTGTGAGGCACGACCTACCTTCACAAAACCGTGCTGACTATCCCTAATCAATTTATTTCTCTCTAGATGCTTATAAATCCTATCCCTTATAATTCTTTCCAAGACCTTGCCCACAACAGAAGTCAGGCTTGCCGATCTATAATTTCCAGAATGGTCCCTACTCCCCTTTTTGAACAAAGGGACAACATTTGCCATCCTCCAGTCTTCCGGCACTATACCTGTAGCTAACGACGACATGAAGATCAAAGCCAAAGGCTCTGCAATCTCCTCTCTAGCCTCCCAGAGAATCTTCGGGTAAATCCCATCTGGGCCAGGGGACTTATCAATTTTCATACCCTCAAGATTCGCTATCACCTCCTCCTTATGAACCTCAATCCTGCCCAGTCTACAACCTAGTATCGCAGTATTCTCCCGACAACATTGTCTTTCTCCTGCGTGAATACTGACGAAAAATACTCATTCAGTGTCTCTCCTATCTCCTCAGGCTCCACGCACAACTTCCCAGTGCTATCTCTGACTGGCCCTAATCTTGCCCTAACCAATCTTTTATTATTTATATACCTGTAAAAAGCGTTAGGATTCTCCTTAATCCTATCCGCCAAAGTCTTCTCGTGTCCTCTTCTAGCTCTTCTCAACTCCCTCTTTAGCTCTTTCCTGGCTGATTTATAGCTCTCCATTGCCCTAACTGAGCCTTCACGTCTCATCATTGTATAAGCCTCCTTCTTCCTCTTCACCAGAGATTCAACTTCCCTAGTACACCATGGTTCCCTCACTCGACCACTTCCTCCCTGCCTGGCAGGTACATATTCATTAAGGATATGCAGAAGCTGTTCCTTAAATATGCTCCACATTTCAGATGTCCCCAGCCCCTGCAATTTCCTGCTCCACCCTATGTATCCTAAATCTCTCCTAATAGCCTCATAATTACCTTTCCCCCAGCTATAACTACTGTTATTCGGTACGTGCCCATCCCTTTCCATCACAAAGGTAAACGTAACCAAATTGTGGTCACTATCACCAAAGTGCTCACCCACCTCCAAGTCTAACACCTGGTCTGGTTCATTACCCAATACCAAATCCAATATAGCCTCGCCTCTTGTTGGCCTATCTACATCCTGAGTCATGAAACCTTCCTGCACACATTGAACAAAAACTGACCCCTCTAACGTACTTGAACTATAGCTTTTCCAATCGATATTAGAAAAGTTAAAGCCCCCCATTACAACTACCCTGTTACTTTCACACCTATCCAGGATCAACTTTGCAATCCCTTCCTCTACTTCTCTGGAACTTTTGGAGGCCTATAAAAAACTCCCAACAGTGTGACCTCTCCTTTCTTGTTTCTAATCTCAGCCCACACTACCTCAGCAGACAAGTCCACATCAAACGTCTTTTCTGCCACCGTAATGCTGTCCTTAACTAATAATGCCCCTCCTCCCCCTCTTCTACCACCACCTCTGCTCTGACTGAAACATCTGAACCCCGGAACCTGCAACAACCATTCCTGCCCCTGCTCTATCCACATCTCTGAAATGGCCACAACATCGAAGTCCCAAGCACCAATCCAGGCTGCAAGTTCATCCACCTTATTGCGTACGCTCCTCACATTAAAGTATACACACTTCAAACCACCCTCCCGTTTGCCACTATACTGCTGCCACCTAGAAACCTTATCCATGACCTCCCTATTCACATCCTCCTGTATACTGGCACAACAATTCAGGTTCCCGTCCCCCCCCGAATCAGTTTAAACCCCCCCGAATAGCAACACCGACTAGGAACACAGTGGGACAGTTGAGGAACAGTGGAGGATTTTTAAGGAGATTTTTCTCAGTACTCAACAAAAATATATTTCAGTGAAAAAGAAGGAATGCAAAAAAGGGGATAACCAGCTATGGATATCAAATTAAAAACCAGTGCAAACAGTGGCCAAAACTAGTGAGGAACTAGAAGATGGGGAAAGCTTTAAGAAACAACAAAGAAGTACTAAGAAAGCGATAAAGAAAGGAAAGATAGATTATGAAAGACAAAAGGCAGGTAACTACAAGCCGGTTAGTTTAACATTCGTGGTTGGAAAATGCTGGAATGTATCATTAAGGAAAAAATAACAGGACAGCTAGAAAAGAATGGTTCAATCAAGCAGACGCAACATGGATTCATGAAGGGGAAGTCATGTTTGATGAATTTACTGGAATTTTATGAAGATGTATTGAGTGTCGTAGACAGAGGGGAACCGGTGAATGTGATGTTTTTAGATTTGCAGAAGGTGTTCAATAAGATGCCTCACAAAAGGTTGCTGCAAAAGATAAAGGTTGGGAGTAAAGTGTTAGCATAGATTGAGGATTGGCTATCTAATAGAAAGCAGAGAGTTGGAATAAATGGATGCTGTTCTGGTTGGCAGTTGATGACTAATGGCGTGCCGCAGAAATCGGTGCTGGGGCCTCAAATGTTTACCATATATATAGACGACCTGGAGGAGAGGACTGAATGTAGGGTAACAAAAGTTGCCATTGACACGAAGATGAATGGGAAAGCGAATTGCATGGAGGATGCGGAAAATCTGCAGAGAGATTTGGATAGGCTGAGTCAGTGGGCAAGGATCTGACAACGGAGTATAAAGTTGGCAGCTGTGAGGTTGTCCACTTTGGAAGGATCAATAGTAAAACGGACCATTATTTAAACGGTGAAAAATTACAACATGCTACTGTGCAGAGGGACCTGGGGGGTCCTTGTGCATGAATCACAAAAACTCAGTCTGCAGTGCAGCTGGTGAATGGAATGTTGGCCTTTATAGTGAGGGGGATAGAATATTAAAGCAGGGAGATCTTACTGCAACTGCACAGAGCACTGGTGAGGCCGCAACTAAAGTACTGTGTGCAATTTTTGTCCCCCCCTTATTTGCGAAAGGATATATTGGCCTTGGAGGGGGTACAGAGAAGGTTCACCAAGTTGATTCTGGAGATGAGGGTGTTAGCTTATAAGGAGAGATTGAGTAGACTGGGCCTGTACTCATTGGAATTTCAAAGGTTGAGGGGAGATCTTATAGGAACATATAAGATAATGAAGAGGTTAGACAGGGTAGAAGCAGTGAGGTTATTCCCACTTATGATGGAAACAAGAACTAGGGGGCACAGCCTCAAAATACGGGGGATTCAATTTAGAACAGAGTTGAGGAGGAACTTCTTCTCCCAGAGGATAGTGAATCTTTGGAATTCTCTGCCCATTGAAGCAGTGGAGGCTACCTCATTAAATGTGTTTAAGTCACAGATAGACAGATTTTTAACCAATAAGGGAATTAAGGGTTATGGGGAGCAGGTGGGTAAGTGGAACCGAACCCACTATCAGATCAGCCATAATTTTATTGAATAGCAGGACAGACTCAAAGGGCCAGATGGCTGACTCCTGCTCCTATTTCTTATGTTCTTATGTTCTCCATTCCACCCCAATCTCTCCTCACTCCAATCACCCATCCACTCCAATCTCCACCCACCTTAATCACCCACTTACCCCAATCGCCACCCATCCCAATCACCCACCCACTCCAGTCTCCATCCACCCCAATCTCCTCCACCCCAGTCTCCTCCCAGCTCAATCTTCTCCCACCCACCCCAATTTCCCCCCACCCACCCAATCTCCCTCTACTCACCCCAGTCTCCCACCTACACCAATCAACTCCCCACCCCAATCACCCACCCACCCAACCTCTGACCCATCCCAATCTTCGACTCTACGTCTATGTTGTGGTAACAATAATGTCTGCTGAGTCTGAGTGATGAAAGCAAGCAAAGGTTTATTTAAGCAAATGCAAGGGGGAGAGAAACTCAGTCACCCAAGGAGCATCTCAATGATACAAAGTTGATAATACATATTTACATTGTTCTCTTCTTCCTGCTTTCACTACAGTGTTCTACGATAGTCATTAATCCTTAACCATACTTTTCATAGTGAACTGGATCATTCCAGCACAGCAGATAATCCCGTTATCGCAACTTCAGCCTTGGCTCTGCTGGTTTCCATAGTGAATGAACCGAATTGTGTGACCTTCGCTCCCTTTATCTCCTTCCTCCATTTAGCAATAAATTGTCTGTTTTTACAGCCTATTAAGGCTGTTATTGCTCTCTGCTGAACCAACATCCCAGAGCCACCTTTGGTCAAGTATCCCATCATGCCCAGCGAGGGAGACCTCATTTTATGATTAGTAAGAGCTTTTAATATTAATCATACCATTTTAAGCTCCCTGGTCACAATTCACCATACAATCTCCTCACAATTATAAACCTCCCACAGTTTCCCTCACCCTCCCATTCTGCTCTATTTCTTACCTATGGTCTTAAGCTTTCTTGCTTTTCAGTCAATGGTCTTATTTATGAATCAGCCTGATTGTTGGGCAGGAAACCTGATTTGAGCAATTTCCTGCAGTTAATCCACTTGCAAATTTGAGCTCTCCATCCAAAACTCTTCCTTTCAATCCTGACCAGAAATTTGAGGACTATTTATTCCGACCGACCTTCGATCGTCTCAGCCATATCTCCATTCAGTCTGCTTTCCTCTATCCCAGCTTCTCTGGTTTCTCCCCATAAATAAAGCTTCTGATCCGTAGGATCATCTCAGTGAACCTTTGGCATTCTCTCCATGGCCTACATCAGGTGGAATCTTATAAACTGTTGGTGTTGCAGAAAGTCCCAGTCTCAGCACCAGGTGGCAGTATATGTCTATGTGATGAATGTGGGATAAACACAGTAAGAAATCTGAGAACACCAGGTTTAAGTTGAACCAATTTATTTGATAGTCCTTGCTGTTAAGTGGCAGAGGTCCCAGGTGGAGGTCTCTGTATGGAGGAGTTCCCCCATTTGTCTCTCTCCATCGCCTGGGATCGAGGCCGTTGCATGCAATTGTCCCAAAAAATTATGGGAAGCAGCAATTCCTGGACTCCCAACATATTTGCCTTTATGTGGTTTTGTGGACCGTGTGGACCACGTTTATATCGGGGTTTGAGTCTGCACTTTTTTTTCAGTTATTTGAAAAGTCTTTTGTTACAGTTTTGTTTGAACGTTAGACCCACATTGTTAATGTACAGACAGTAAGAAGTCTCACAACACCAGATTAAAGTCCACTTTTGGACTTTACTTGGTAGTAAATGCCACTAGCTTTCAGAATGCTGTTCCTTCATCAAGTGAGTGGAGAGTTCTGATCTCAAACAGGACATGTAAAAGCATACACAGTTTACAGAATACTGAATAGAATGCGAGTCTTTGCAGCTAATCTACTATTCAAGTCTTAAAGGTGCAGACAATGTGTTGGAGATACAATTAAGCACAGGTTAAAGAGATGTGTATTGTTATAGTGTTTAACCTGGTGTTGTGAGACTTCTTACTGTGTTTACCCCAGTCCAACACTGGCATCTCTACATCAATATACAGACACCCAGTGCAGATTGTGGTGGGGAAGGAGGGTGGGCAAGATGACCATTAACAAGTCTGGGCAAGGGGCCCTTGGGGGGCATGCAGCTAACGTATGAAAGAGTTTGTGTGTATAGACCAGCGCTGGACAGAATCCCCACCTAGCTAAAGCAGATTCAGTGTTGGAAGATCTGTCAATATTATTAGAAATAACAATCACAGCGGTACCAAATTGAGAAATTTCCCAAAACTCAGAGCTCAATGAGTTCAAATAGACAATGTACAAATTCACATCTAAAGACACGCCAAACTCCAGGGGTGTGTATGCAGGGGAGGGGAAGTGGGCGGGGGGGGGGGGGGGGTGCCTTCTATTAAACTCCAGGCTGAGGAGAAAGGAGAATTGCTTCTATCGGCAAATTAACAAGAGCAAGTGCAATAAACTCAGTAATTACAGGCCAATTAGGCTGATGCGAGGGAGCTTTTAGAAATATTAATCTCGGACTAAATGAATTGGCAATTGGAAAAGCATAGCATGATGATTGACAACCAGTCTGGGTTTGAGAAAGGCAAATAATGTCTGATAAACATGCTAGAATTCACCAATGAAATAAAAGAAAGGGCTGATGATGAGGTTGCTGTTTTGTTTACAGAATTTCAAAAGTTGTTTGCCACATAATAGACCAGTTGGCTAAATTAGTGGCTTTGTAATTTAAGGGACAGTCAGGATGGATATAGAAAATAGGAAGATGGTGACTGATGGTTCTTCAGGGTTGAGGAAGGTCCAGAGCAGAGTTTCTCAGTATTTACACCATTGTTTTCCAATATATATTAATGATCTGGATTGAGGGATACAGGGCAGAGTCTCAACATTTACAGCTGACATGAAACTCAGGAATATAGTAAAGAGTGAAGAGAATAGTTACAGGAGTCAAGGGAACATCAAGAGGCTGGTCAAATGGATAAATAAATAATGAAATGCTGCATCTTGTAGGAAGAACAAAGAAAGATAGTATAAACTAAATTGTTTAATGTAAAGTGGATGCAGAAACAGAAAAACCTGTGAGTTTAGGTAGGAAAATCTTTAAAGTAGCAGGACAAGTTGAGAGAACTGTGAAAAGAGCAGACAGTATCCTGGACTTTAATAGTAGAAGCATTTAGAACAAAAACAAAGAAATTGACATCAATCTTTATCAGTCACTGATTGGGCCTCAGTCTGCCCAGTTCTGGGTATCGCATTGCAGGAAGAATGTTCAGAGGAGATTCACCAGAACTGTTCCAGGGTTGAGGGACTTCAGTAATGTGGAGAGATTGGGAGAGGGTGGGATTGTTCTCCTTACATCACAGAAGATTCAGAGGAGAATTAATCAAGGCATTCAAATTTGAAAATGTTTGGTTAGAGTAAGTAAGGGGAAATTGTTTCCAGTGTTTGGAGAATCAATAACCAGAGGTAATCAACAAAAAACCAAAGGTGACATGAAAAGAACTTAAATTGCAAGTTGTTGTGATCTGGAGGGCGCTGACTGTAAGAACAGTGGAAGCAGATTTGACCAGAACTTTCAAAAATTAATTGGATAACCTTTGAAACTGAAAAATTTTGAGGCTATGGAAACAGATTTGATTTGATTTATTGTCACAATAATTAGTATATTGTGAAGAGTATTCTTTCTTTAATAATAAGCAAGTTTATTATTGCTTCTCATACTGTAAATAGAGAAGGAAAGGAGAGAGTGAAGAATGTAGCATTACTGTCATAGCTAGGATGTAGGGAAAGATCAATGAAAGAGAGTAGGAATATTTGGAAGATATTTGAAGGAGCCAGGACAGACACAGGGGCTTACACAGTTTTCTTTTGTGCCTTGTTGTTTTATGATTGATTGATTCATGTGGAGTACCTGTTGATCCGTCTGGATAACATAGTTAAGAAGGATGAGAGTTCAGTTCCCTGCTCTGACGAGTAACAGTTAGTCAGCATTTGGAGTCCACCTGGGATATGGTCTGAACTTTTGAACATTTCTAAATTTGGTTTGATGATTTACAAATGGAGAAATTGGGGTACAGAAGCATTCCTTTCAGAGATGGATCTAAGAACCTCCCTGGAGCAGAGAAACTACCCCACATGTCTGTTCAGATTATTCAAATAGCAAGAAATCTTCCAGAAAGTTTGATATAAGCAGCGATATTTCTGTGGTGTAGGGCCAAGAGGTTCACTCTGATTTCCTGCCTATTTCCTGGCCCTGAAGAGGGAATTTGCAGAACTTCCCAGTGGTCCTAGAACTTCTGCAATCAATGGGCACTGCACAGAATAGATATTTATTAGGTACACATGGGATGGCTGTTTAAATGTAACTCGTGACCAGTCTATTGCCAGCCCGCTCACTCCTGCCCTGACTCCATTCTACAGGAAAGGTGGAGATAATTAATTGCTACTTAAATGCCTCAACCCAGCCCTGCTACAATCTTACCCAGAGGGAGGCCTGTGCCACAGAGGTAGCCAGCAGCTTTAGATGTGCAAGTTGTTGTCAGACAAGGAGAAATTCGTCCTATGGGGTTTCCCTCAACCAAAAAATCCATCTTTTCTAAGGTCATAACCTCATTCCCCAGCCTCTCAAATGTGCTTCCTGAGCTCCCTCAGGAGGCCTGGTAGCCAGGCCCCACTGATACCCAAGACTTACATTCAGTCCTGTCTCCATTAGCTCCCCTTTTTTTGGGAATAGCTTTAGCCCCTGAACCTGGGCCATTCTAAGCTTCCTGAAATCCAATTCTCCCTTAGCCAATTAATACCCAACTACGCCCCTCCCTCTCCCATTATAAATTCCTCTGTTTCTGATACAAGGAACCTATATTTGTCTTCACCAATCTTTTTCTCCTCACATACCTACAGAAACTTTTACAGCCAGTTTTGATGTTTCCCACAAGCTTACTCTCATATTCTATTTTCCCTTTCTTACTCAATTCCTCTTTTGCTGAATTCTAGACTGCTCCCAATCTTCAGGTCTGTTGATTTTTTGTGGCCTATTTATCTGCCTCTCCCTTGGATCCAATATTAATATCTTTTAATCCATGGTTTGGCCACATTTCCAGTTTTACATTTGCACCAGAGGGATGTTTGTGGCCAGGGATAGTTTTCTAGTCCAATATGTTGAGGAACCAGCTAGAGAGCATTGGTTATTGTGCAGTGAGAAAGGAATAATTGGCAATTCAGTTACGTGAGACTCCCTGGGGATGAACAACTGCAACATGATAGAATTCTTCATCAAGATCAAGAGTGATGTACTTGATTCTGAAGCTAGGGTCCTGAATCTTAATTAAAGAAGCTACAATATAAATAAGCTACAATTGGCTATGATAGATTGGAAAATGTTACTTCAGGTGATGATGGTAAATAGGCAATGGCAAACGTTCAAGGAGCACATGGCTGAACTGTAACAATTGTTTAGTCCTGTCTGGGAGCCAGTGATGTGTCTTGAAGGCTGCCTTGGAGAGACCAGAGGCTGAATGCCCTTGACTGCTGAAGTGTTCCCCTATAGGAAGGGAACATTCCTGCCTAGTGATTATCAAGTGGTGTCCAATTAATGCATCTGCATGCTCTCGCCAATGTATCATGCCTTGGGACATTCTTTCCTGCAGCATATAAGCTAGACAAAGTTGGCCGAGTTGCAGAAGTATGTACCGTGTACCTGGTGAATGACGTTCTCAGTTGAGATAATGGCATCCATGTCGATAATCCGGCATGTCTTGCAGAGGTTGCTGTGGCAGGGTTGTGTGGTATTGTGGTCACTGTTCTCCTGAAGGCTGGGTAGTTTGCTATGTACAATGGTTTGTTTGAAGTTGCACGATTGTTTGAAGGCAAGAAGTAGGGGTGTGGGAATGGTCCTGACGAGATGTTCGTCTTCATCAATGACATGCTGAAGACTGCGGAGAAGGTGTTATAGCTGCTCTGTTCCGGGGAAGTACTGGATGAAGAAGGGTACTCTGTCCGCCATGTCCCATATTTGTCTTCTGAGGTGGTTGGTGCAGTTTTTCGCTGTGGCATGTAGGAACTGTCGATTGATGAGTCGAGCGTCACATCCTGTCCTTACGAGGGTGTCTTTCAGCATCTGTAGTGTCGTTGTGATCCTTCTCATCTGAGCAGATCCTGTGTATATGAAGGGCTTGTCTGTAGGAGATAGCTTCTTTCACATTTTTTTTAGGGTGGAAGCTGGAGAAGTGGAATATCATGAGGTTATCCATGGGCTTGCGCTACAGTGAAGTGTTGACATTACCATTCTTGATGGAGATGCATATGCCCAAGAATGCAATCGATTCTGGAGAGTAATCCATGGTAAATCTGATGGTGGGATGGAATTTGTTGATGTCATCATATAGTTGTTTTACTTTTGTTTGTCATGAGTCCAAAGGAAGAAAATGTTATCAGTATATCTAGTGTATAGCGTCAGTTGAAAGTTCTGTGCATGAAGATGTTGGCATATTGAGGTATGAATTTGGTCCCCATGGCTGTTCCATGTGTCTGGATGAAGAGCTGGTTGTTGAAGATGAAAATATTGTGTTTCAGGATGAAGCAGATAAGTTGTAGAATTGCATCTGGAGATTGGCAGTTGCAGCAATGCCATCATTGTGGGGGGTGCTGGTGTAGAGTGCTGAGACATCCACTGTGATGAGGAGTGTGGCTGGTTCAACTGCTTCGTGTGCGCTGAGTTTCTGTAAGAAGTCTGTAGTGTTGCAACGGAAGCTGGAGGTTCTTTGTATGATGTAGCCAAAGAGGCTGTTATACAGGGTCTCAGTGCCTGATATGATGGGGACAGCCAGCTGTGCTGGCCTTGAGTATCTTTGGGAGGCAGTAGATCTCCAATGTGTGGAGTACATGGGATGAGAGCAAGGACAGTGCTCTGAAGGTCTGGCTCAAAGGTCTTGATCAGTCTGTTGAATTGATTGATATGTTCTTTGGCCTTCATAGTGAGAGGATATGAGTACAAGAACAGGGATGTCTTAATGCAATTTTACAGACCCTTGGTGAGACCACACTTGGAATATTGTCTGCAATTTCGATCTCCTTATGAGGAAGGATTTTCTTACTATAGAGGGAGTGCAGAGGTTTACCAGCCTGATTCCTGGGATGGCAGCATTGATGTATGAGGAAAGATTGAGTCAGTTAGGATTATATTTGCTGGAATTCAAAAGAATGAGGGGAGATTTCATAGAAAGAGAGTTCTAAGAGGACTAGACAAGGTAAATGCAAGAAGGATGCTCCCAGTGATGGGGGTGAAATGAATCAGGGATCACAATCTAAGGATACAGGGTAGACCATTTAGGACAGAGATGAAAAGAAATGTCTTTTTCCAGAGAGTGATCAGCCTATGGAATTCACAAAATCTTTGTGGCCAAAACGTCAAGCGTTTTCGAGAAGCAGTTAGATATTGCACTTGGGGCAAAGAGAACAAAGAGTAAGGGGTAAGGCAGGATCAGGCTTTTGAGTTAGATGATCAGCCATGATCATGATGAAGGGCTGAATGGCCTCTTGCTGATCCTGTTTGCTATGTTTCTATATTTAATGGCTGCAGTTGGACCCGGAAAATGTGAGTTGTTGCTTTTCTGTTTGAAGAGTGCGCTTCCTGTCCATCAGCATTTCATCTTCCAGCTTGCTTCTAGTTATGTTATAAATTTCAAACATCCAATCACTTTCAGGAAAAGTGAAATTGACAATAACATGAACTTACATGATCAAAGTTGTGTGTATGTAACTGAGGTTGACAGACCATCCCACACATTCTGTCCTCATCAATTAAACCATTGTTGGCTTTCAGAGATAAAGTTTAACATGTAATTGGGTTTGCAAGTTGTAATAAATTCTAAGCAGCCTCTCCCCAGTTTGAACACACGGCTGAGTGAAAGGAACATGACTTTATATTTTACTGAACTGTTGCTAAAGTTGATGAAGCCAATTGCTGAGTCCAAGATGTCTACAATGTTTTATTCTTCATTAGTGGCTATTTTTAGCTTTCCACACTAACTTGGGATGATTACAGACTTCACCAATGCTTCACAGCAGTCAGGGTACAATCGACACAAAGACACTGGTTTGGTAATTGCTTCAGTCATAGAACATAGAACATAGAACATTACAGCGCAGCACAGGCTCTTCGGCCCTCAATGTTGTGCCGGCCAGTGGACCCTTTAACCTAAACTATTCCAATATCATCCATATGCCTATCCACCGACCATTTGAATGCCCCCAAAGTAGGCGAGTCCACAACTGCTGCAGGCAGGGCATTCCACGCCCTCACTATCCTCTGTGTGAAGAACCTGCCTCTGACATCCGTCCTATAACTACCACCTCTTAATTTAAAGTTATGTCCCCTCGTGTTGGTCATCACCATCCGAGGAAAAAGGCTCTCACTATCCACCCTATCCAATCCTTTGATCATCTTATACGCCTCAATTAGGTCACCGCGTAACCTTCTTCTCTCTAATGAAAATAACCTCAGGTCCCTCAGCCTTTCCTCATAAGGCCTTCCCACCATACCAGGCAACATCCTGGTAAACCTCCTCTGCACCCTTTCCAATGCTTCCACATCTTTCTTATAATGCGGCGACCAGAACTGTACGCAATACTCCAAGTGCGGCCGCACCAGAGTTTTGTACAGTTGTAACATAACCTCACGGCTCCTAAATTCAATCCCTCTACCAATAAAAGCTAACACACCGTACGCCTTCTTAACAACTTTATCAACCTGGGTGCCAACTTTCAAACAGCTATGTACTTGTACCCCAAGATCCCTCTGCTCGACAACACTATTAAGGGTCCTTCCATTAGCCCTATATTTCATATGCCTGTTATTCCTACCAAAGTGAATCACCTCACACTTATCCGTATTGAATTCCACTTGCCATTTGAATTCCACTGGCCAGTCAGTCTTTTGCTGGCCAGAATTTCCGTGGAGGTCTCAGGAATGAGGTTGTGTGGGCTTTAATCCAACACCTTTCCCATTGTTATCAAGGAGAGGGAGAGAGAGGGAGAGAGACGTGATGGGTGGAATGATCCCTGCCAGAATTCCCCACTTGTAGCATGGATGCTGTGAGTAGCACAGGCTCCACAGAGTGAAACCGGAACATTTACAATCACCCATCCTGATTAAAGAGGACTATGCACTCTTGAGAAGAAGTCTACAAAAGAATATGTCACTGTGAATTTGGGACAGAGTTATTGCCGCTTAAGTCTAAACACTTGGACACCTGAGAATCACACCATCTACATTGACCAGTAATTCTCGACATATCGAACTGTTCCAGATAAAATCAATCTCCTACCCGTCTACATTGTATGGCAGTGTGGTTGCTGGGACTCATGCTTTGTCTGTCTTTGGAAATATGAAGATTATCTCTGTTCTTGTCACGCAGCCTTGTTTATGGGTGACACTTTCACCTCCGTGTCCCAACATCCTGAGTTCAAATCTCACTCAGGCTATCCTGAGAGTAAACACATAGCCTGACAACCCAATGCAATATTGAAGGAGTGCTGCATTGCCAGTTGATGCGTTTGGAACCAGGTCCTATCAGTTAACATAAAAGAGGCAGACAGAAAAGACCCCAAGCTATTATTTTAGAGAAGAACAGGAGATGTCTCCCCACATCCACTCATGTCCCCAGCCAATATCTATCCTTCACTCAATAACAATCACATTATTGCTTCTGGGATCTTGCTGTGTGAAAATTGGCTGTTGAGTTTCCAGCATTATTACACTGATTACACTCCAAAAAGACTTCATTAGTCGCTAAATCACTTTGGAATGGGCGTTACTCTGATATAAAAGCAAATCTGGTTTGTCTTCAATCCTGTGTCGGGCAATCCAGCTTTCCCTTTCTCTATCCATCTGTAATGCCAACTGTTGTAACTGTACAAAACACAGCCAGATCTATCTGATCCTGCACGCAGAAACACAGACACATACTCTCCAGATCCGCGCTCACTCCCCAGTTTGCGCTCACTCCCCCGATCTGTGCTCAATCTCTGGGACCGCGCTCACTCCCCGGGTCCGCGCTCACTCTCTGGGCTTGTGCTTGCTCCCCGGGTCCGCGCTCACTCCCCGGGTCCGCGCTCACTCTCTGGGTTCGTGCTCATTCTCCAGATCCACGCTCACTCTCCGGATCCACGCTCACTCTCCGGATCCACGCTCACTCTCCGGGTCTGCGCTCACTCTCCGGATCCACACTCACTCTCCAGGTCTGCGCTCATTCTCTGGTCTGCGCTCACTCTCGCTCTGCGCTCACTCTCCGGATCCACACTCACTCTCCAGGTCTGCGCTCATTCTCTGGGTCTGCGCTCACTCTCCGGATCCACGCTCACTCTCCGGATCCACGCTCACTCTCCGGATCCACGCTCACTCTCCGGATCCACGCTCACTCTCCGGGTCTGCGCTCACTCTCCGGATCCACACTCACTCTCCAGGTCTGCGCTCATTCTCTGGGTCTGCGCTCACTCTCCGGCTCTGCGCTCACTCTCCGGATCCACACTCACTCTCCAGGTCTGCGCTCATTCTCTGGGTCTGCGCTCACTCTCCGGATCCACGCTCACTCTCCGGATCCACGCTCACTCTCCGGATCCACGCTCACTCTCCGGATCCACGCTCACTCTCCGGGTCTGCGCTCACTCTCCGGGTCTGCGCTCACTCTCCGGATCCACACTCACTCTCCGGATCCACGCTCACTCTCCGGATCCACGCTCACTCTCCGGATCCACACTCACTCTCCGGATCCACGCTCACTCTCCAGGTCTGCGCTCATTCTCTGGGTCTCGCTCACTCTCCGGATCACACTCACTCTCCGGGTCTGCGCTCACTCTCCGGATCCCACTCACTCTCCAGGTCCGCGCTCACTCTCCGGGTCTGCGCTCACTCTCCGGGTCTGCGCTCACTCTCCGGATCCACGCTCACTCTCCGGATCCGCGCTCACTCTCCGGATCCGCGCTCACTCTCCGGATCCGCGCTCACTCTCCGGGTCTGCGCTCACTCTCCGGGTCTGCGCTCACTCTCCGGATCCGCGCTCACTCTCCGGATCCGCGCTCACTCTCCGGATCCACGCTCACTCTCCGGATCCACGCTCACTCTCCGGATCCACACTCACTCTCCGGATCCACGCTCACTCTCCAGGTCTGCGCTCATTCTCTGGGTCTGCGCTCACTCTCCGGATCCACGCTCACTCTCCGGATCCACGCTCACTCTCCGGATCCCACTCACTCTCCGGATCACGCTCACTCTCCGATCCGCGCTCACTCTCCGGGTCTGCGCTCACTCTCCGGATCCACACTCACTCTCCGGATCCACGCTCACTCTTCGGGTCTGCGCTCACTCTCTGGGCTCGCACTCGCTCTCTGGATCCGTGCTCACTCTCTGGGTCCGCGCTTGCTCCTCGCGTCCGCGCTCACTCCCCGGATCCGCGCTCACTCTCCAGGTCCACACTCATTCTCTGGGTTCACGCTCGTTCTCCGGGTCCGCGCTCACTCTCCGGTCCACACTCACTCTCTGGGTTTGCGCCCACTCTCCGGATCTGCGCCCACTCTCTGGGTTTGCGTTAACGCAATCAAATTTGTGAGACATGATGTTCCACTCACAAAGCAATGCTGACTGTCCCTAATCAGTCCTTGCATCTCTAAATACCGTAGATTCTGTCTCTGAGAATAACTTCTAACAACTTATGTTGTTCTTATGTTCTTGTATACGTATAAAAAGCCTTGGGATTTCCTTAATCCTGCCTGTCAAAAAAATGTTAAGGCCCCTTTTTGTCCTTCTAAGTCCCTGTTTAAGCTCTTTCCTGTTTGTATTCTCAAGAGCTTTATCCATTTTTAATTTCTATGCCACCTTCTTCTTTTTCACTAAGCTCACAATCTCCGCGCTGACTTCCTGAATCTTGCTATCTTTACCCTTCATTTTTACAGGTGTATACTTGTCCTGAATTGTTAACAACTGACTTTTAAAAGACTCCCACTTATCAGATGTGGATTTATGCTCAAACAACCGCTTCCAGTCTACATTCCCTAGCTCCTGCCTAATACTGTCGTAGTTAGCATTCCCCAGTTTAATATTTTCACTCTGGGATTACTTCTATCTTTTTCTACAAGTATCTTGAAACTTATAGAAATGTGATCACTGTTCCCAAAATGGTTCCTCACTGAGACATCAGTTACCTGTCTGGGCTCATTTCCTAGAACCAGGTTGAAGATAGCACCTTCCTGAGTTGATTTTCTATGTTTTTGGATGACACAATGGCACAGTGGTTAGCATTGCTGCCTCACAGTGCCAGGGACCCAGGTTCAATTCCCAGCTTGGGCCACTGTCTGTGTGGAGTTTGCACGGTCTTCCCGTGTCTGCATGGGTTTCCTCTGGGTGCTCCAGTTTTCTCCCACAGTCCAAAGATGTGCTGGTTAGGTTGATTGGCCTTCTTGATTACCCCTTCAAAAAACTCAGTGAAATTTGATACATGATTTTTCACTCACAAAGCCATGTTGACTGTCCCTAATCAGTCCTTGCATCTCTGAATGCCGGTAAATCCTGTCTCTCAGCAGGGTAAATGTGGGATTATGGGAATAGGGCCTTGGGTGGGATTGTGGTCAGTGCAGACTTGATGACCCAAATGGCCTCCTTCTGCACTGTACGGATTCTATGATATTGCCTCAAGAAGCACTCTTGGACATATTGAACAAATTCTGCCCCATCCATGCCTGTGGCCCATCACAGCAACCCTGGGCTTTTTACATCTTCTCATACTCTGCTGGCATATCAGTTCCTCTATTTCACACTGGCTGTTGGGAGGTCTGTAAGACAATCCCAACAGTGTGTTGCACCGCTCCTATTCCTGAGTTCTATCTACATGGCCTCACTGCATGGTCCCACCAAAGTGCCCTCTCTCTGTATAGCTGTGACATTCTCCCTAATCAGTAAAGCAACAGCCTCCACCTCTTTTGTCACCCTCTCTATCTCGCCTAAAATATCTAAATCCTGGAATGCTAAATTCAACCCTACTGTTATTCAAGTCTCCGTAATTGCCACAATATCATAGTTCAAACTTTAAGTTCATCCGCTTTACCTGTTATACTTCTTGTGTTAAAGCAAACACACCTCAGACCATCTGTCCTGTCATGTTTTGTACACTCTCCCTGTGTTTTATTTCTGTGTGCTTTACTGACCCATTCACTGAGTTCTTCTGTATTCTGTAGTGTGACCCTTCGTGAGTTTTGTCTTTGGTTTCTCTGCCTTTTGTTTCTGTTCCCACTTTATTCCTTCTGACTTCCTGCATCAGTTTCCATCCCCCTGCCATATTAGTTTAAACCCTCCCCAACAGTATGAGCAAACACTTTCCCTAGGACATTGGTTCCAGACCTGCCCAGGTGCAGATAGTCTGATTTGTTCTGGTCCCATCTCCCCCCGAAACCGTTCCAATGTCCTAGGAATTTGAATCCCTCTCTCTTGCACCATCCCTCAAATCACATATTTACCTTAGCAATCCTGATATTCCCACTCTGACTAACACATGGCACTGGGAGCAATCCTGAGATTACTACCTTTGAGATCCTACATTTTAGTTTAACTCTTATTTCCCTAAATTCAGCTTATGAGACCTCATTCTGTTTTTCCCTATATCGTTGCTGTCTATATGCACCACGACAGCTGGCTGTTCACCCTCCCCCCTTCAGAATGTCCTGCAGCCCCTCCAAGACATCCTTGACCATTGTACGAGGGAGGTAACATACCGTCCTGGAGTCTCGTTTGCAGAAATGCCTGTCTATTTCCCTTACAGTTGAGTCCCCTATCATTATCCCTGTGCCACTCTTTCTCCTGCCCTCCTGTGTAGCAGAGCCAGCCATAGTGCCATGAACCTGGCTGCTGCCACCTTCCCCTGGTAAGCCATCTCCCCCAACAGCATCCAAAACAGTATATCTATACCGGAGGGAGATGACCACAGGGGAACCCCGCACTGCCTTCCTACTCTTCTCTCTCTGGTGATCACCTATTCTCTATCTCCTTCAGTAATTTTTATCTACGGTGTGACCAACTCACTGAATGTACTATTCACCACTTCCTCAGCATTATGGATATTTGTTATATTCTATATTTGATGGACAGATCTAAATCCAAGGTTTTCAGTTCTTTTCTGTAATGTGTGTTCAAGTAGCCAGGGTCTGGTCCTGGATAATATGCTGGATTGTTTGAGAGAGGATTAATGAATGGACAGTATTGGCTCCTGGATGTTTCTGACTGATGCTCATTTACTATTGCTGCTGAAGGTTTCCCTTCACTGAGATTCCAGTCTATTGAGGCCAGTGATGGCAGAATGGAGCAATTCACAGAAATAGATTTTCAAAATTGTATCTTTGATGATTTAAGAAAATGTTAAACCAAGGAGACTGAACTTCAGAAAGCAAAATGATAAGAAATTATCTGAGCTTCTTCACAATAACTCATGGGTGCAGGAGATGAAATCACATTTACCCTTGATCTTTGATAATTAATTGTCAATGGGTGATGTACTATTAAAGGCTATTGATGCAGGATTATTGATTCTTCAACACGGCTGGCGAAATGAAAATCTGGGGAAAATGTTCAAAATGAAATGTTATCGACATCAAACATATATCAGTTTCTCATTGCCAGATCTGCCGATTTCAAAGATCTATCTTCAGAAATCACACTGGGGATGGGCAGCCCAGCAGGAGTAAGTGACTTCTGGGAGGAAGACTCCCTCATTCCAGGAGACCTCTTCACCTTGGGAAGGAGATCTCTCTTATCCTGGGAGGGAGACTGCCCCCTCAGCCCAAGAGGGAGACCACCCTCACCCCTGGAGGAAACCTCTTCATCACAGCAGGGAGACCCTCTCATCCCAGCAAGAGACCTCCTTATCCCAGGACGGAGACCCCCTCATTCCGGGAGGGAGATCCCTTCATCCCGGCAGAAACCCCCTCATCCATGGAAGGGGATCCGCTCATTCCAGCAGAGATTTCCTCATCCTGGGAGGAAGATCCCAGTACCCCAGCAAAGAGATTCCAGGACTGATTCTCCCATCCCATGGCACTAATTTTTTTTAGCCAAGCAGGCTGGGACAATTGAGTGGGAGGTGTGCATGGGTTTGCACCTACTAGCAGGGCAGAGCCTAGGGGGCAATTGGTGGAGTGAGAGGTCCCGCTGACATTCTACACTGGGACCAATGGACACAAGAGGGAAGTCAATGATTGAAGCAGGCTGGGGGCACTCTGTCAGACAGAGTTGGCTGGATTGGGGGGGTTTGTGGGGGCATCTGCACTGGGGGTTGGGAGGCTGGAAATCGATGTGATCTGGGGGGGGAGGTGGGAATAGTCAGAAGTTGCGAGGGGGTGGTTAGAGAAGCAGAATTGTGGGGGTGTGAAGGGTCCCTGGCTGGCCAGCGATCGGGAGGCTGTGAGTTTGAGATTCCTGGGCAGGAATAGATCCCATCTTGTGTAATTTGATGATATTCATGCTGGGAACCTCTGCAGTGCACAGAGTGTGGGAGATTCTAGTCTGAACTCCCACGGGAAAAAACAGCCTGAGTTACTCCAGTTTTCCTACAAATTCAACACTTAGGATTTTTTGGGGAGAATTCCTTTCACTCCCCCATTTCTATCAGCACTTTAGAGACAGATCCCTCGATCCCACCTCTGGCCCGAGATCTTAGGCTTTCCTTCTGGCCGCAGTATCAGATTCTGTTCCACCCCGTCCAATGGCTGTCTACGATGTTTATTGGTGTTAATATTCGGACCAAGGAGAGGCAAGAGCCCAAATATTCCCACTTGTGACTGGAGCAAATCAGTCAATAATCAATAAAAATCACCAGTCAATCATCACATTGACCAAGGTGACCAAGCTAGGAGACTTACCCTTCTCCTGATCTTGTCAATGAATGAACTTGCTGCCATTTCTATAAATCAAACAATTTGAGTTGTTAGCACAGAGACAGATTAATATTCCGAGTCCTTCCCTAATCCTCGCTCAAGTAGCAAAATAGTTAACAGAACCAAACGAATGGGGAATTGCTCAATCTGTCTCTCTGAGACTAGGAGCAAACTGTTGCCTCAGGAGGAAACTGTTTCTGAATTTACAGAGACTGAATCAACAGGTAGCCAGACAGGAGTTCAGACAGGGTCTGCTCTGGATCTGTCCCACACATCGTGAAGTCTGGGATCTGTCTGTCTCTATTCACTCTCCGGTCTGTCTCAGACAGGGTGGAGTCTGGGCTCTGGGTCCAGTCTGGACACTGGCTTTCTGGTCTGTGTCTGAGGGCGGTTCTCACTCTCTCTCTGCCTCACCTGTTTGCTCTCTCTGCCTCTCCGTTAACTGGATCCGGGTTTTTAATAAATCGCAGGAGTGAAGAAGGGGAATAGAAGCGGCTCTTCCCGGGCGAGAGTGAAGCCGGAGCTCCGCATGATAAACTCGGTGTGTGTCTCATCTTACCGAGGACGAAAGTCTGGGAATAAAGCTCCGTCTAAACCATGTCTGCAAGCAGAGATGGCCAAAGGAGAGGAGAGCGAGAGAATCACCATTAATGTGGGTGGCACCAGGCATGAGACTTACCGGAGCACCCTGCAGAGCCTGCCAGGGACCCGGCTGGCTGCTCTGACCGATCCGGGAGCCCGGGGCAGCGGGCAGAGCCCGGACTCCTCCCGGAGCCTCTTCTTTGACCGGCACCCCGGCATCTTCGCCTATGTATTAAATTATTACCGCACGGGGAAGCTGCACTGCCCGGCCGATGTGTGCGGACCCCTCTTCGAGGAAGAGTTGGCTTTCTGGGGGCTGGATGAGAGCGATGTGGAGCCCTGTTGCTGGGTATCTTACCGGCAGCACCGAGAGGCAGAGGAGGCGCTGGAGACCTTCCAGCCCCCGGAACCGGGAGAGGAGGAAGCGGGGCTGGAAGCCGAACCCAGCCACAGCCTGTCCCCCGGACACAGTCACTCCGGGCCCGCGGCTCCTGCCAACTACTGGAGGAAGTGGCGACCCAGGATCTGGGCACTTTTCGAGGATCCCTACTCTTCCCGGGCAGCAAAGGTAAGGACAGGGTTAACAGCGCTGAGAATTCCGGGGAAACAGACACCTTTCCCATTCCCCCCCCCAGGATCCCCCATCACCGATTCCGCCCCCCCCCGGATTCCCCCCCCCCCGGATCCCCCCCCGCAGGATCCGCCCCCCCCCCCGAGGATCCCGCCCCCCCCCCCCCCGCGGATCCCGCCCCCCCCCCCCGCAGGATCCCTGCCCCCCCCCCCGCAGGATACCGCCCCCCCCCCCCTGCAGGAGCCTGCCCACCCCCCCCCCCTCCGATCCCGCACCCCCCCCCCGCAGGATCCCCGCCCCCCCCCCCCAGGATCCCGCCCCCCCCCCCCGCAGGATCTCCCCCCCCCCCCAGGAATCCCGCCCCCCCCCCCCCCGCAGTTATCCCGCCCCCCCCCCCCCCACCCCAGGATCCCCTGCCCCCCCCCCCCCCCCCCGGCAGGAATCCCGCCCACCCCCCCCCCCCCGCAGGATCCGCCCCCACCCCCCCGCAGGATCCCTCCCCCCCCCCCGCAGGATCCCCGCCCCCCCAGTATCCCGCCCCCCTCCCCCCCCATATCCCGCCCGCCCCCCTCCCCCCCCCCAGTATCCCGCCTCCCTCCCCCCCCCAGTATCCCGCCCCATCCTCCCCCCCCCCAGTATCCCGCCCCCCTCGCCCACCCCCCCGTATCCCGCCCGGAAGGGCGCCCGGCCCCCCTACCCCCCCCAGTATCCCGCCCCCTCCCCCCCCCCAGTATCCCCGCCCCCCCCCCCCCGCAGGATCCCGCCCCCCCCCGCAGGATCCTGCCCCCCCCCGCAGGATCCCATCCCCCCACCCCCCCCCCCACAGTCCCCTCCCCCCACCCCCCTCACCCCCGCAGGATCCCATTCCCCCCACCCCCCCCCAACCCCCGCAGATCCCATCCCCCACCCCCACCCTCCCCGCAGGATCCCATCCCCCCACCCCCCCCCGCAAGTATCCCTCCCCCCCCCCCGCAGGATCCCATCCCCCCCCCCCCCCCCGCAGTGATCCCATCCCCCCACCCTTCCCCCCCCGCAGATCCCATTCCCCCCACCCTTCCCCCCCCCGCAGGATCCCGTCCACCCCACCCCCCCCGCATGGATCCCATCCCCCCCACCCCCCCCCGCAGGATCCCATCCCCCCCACCCCCCCCGCAGGATCCCATCCCTCCACCCCCCCCTGCAGGATCTTCCCCCCCCCTGCAGATCCCCCCCGCAGGATCTCCCCCCCCCCTGCAGGATCCCGTCCCCACACCCCCCAAGGATTCCCCACACCCCGGATTCCTCAACCCCCCCAGGATTCTCCCCCCACACCCCCCAAGATTTCCCCCCCCATTCTCCCTCCACAGGAACTCCCCCACCCTGGAATGCCCCCCCCATTCTCCACCCCGCCCCCCCCCCAGGCATGCCTCCCCATTCTCCCCCCCCCCCCCACCAGCATGCCCCGCCCATTCCTCCACCCACCCCAGGAATGCCCCCCCCCCATTCTCCACCCGACCCGCCAGGAAGGCCCCCCCCATTTCTCCCCCGCACACACAATCCCAGGAATCCCTCCATTTTCCCCCCCCTCCACCCCCAGGAATTCCCCCCATTTCCTCTCCCCCCCCAGAAGCCCCACTTTCCAGCAAGGCTTCTGGAGAAGGTGAGAGGGCATGGGATCCAAGGGGCTTTGGCCTCGTGGATCCAGAACTGGCTTGCCGGCAGAAGGCAGAGAGTGGTTGTGGATGGGTCTTGTTCTGCATGGAGGTCGGTAACCAGTGGAGTGCCCCAGGGATCTGTTCTGGGACCCCTGCTGTTTGTCATTTTCATAAATGACCTGGATGAGGAAGTGGAGGGATGGGTTAATAAGTTCGCCGACGATACAAAGGTTGGTGGTATTGTGGATGGTCTAGAGGGATGTCTGAAGTTGCAGCGAGACATAGACAGGATGCAAGACTGGGCGGAGAAGTGGCAGATGGACTTCAACGTGGATAAATGTGTAGTGGTCCATTTTGGCAAGAATAATGGGATGAAGGTGTACAATATAAGGGGTAGGAGTCTTAGCTGTGTTGTAGAGCAGAAGGATCTCTGGGTCCGGGTCCATAGGACTCTGAAATCGGCCTCGCAGGTGGAGGAAGTGGTCAAGAAGGCGTACGGTGTACTGGCCTTCATTAATCGAGGAATAGAGTTTAGGAGTCAGGAGGTAATGATGCAGCTCTATAAGACTCTTGTCAGACCCCAGTTGGAGTATTGTGCGCAGTTCTGGTCGCCTCATTATAGGAAGGATGTAGAGGCTATTGAGAGGGTTCAGAGGAGATTTACAAGGATGCTGCCTGGATTGGGAGGCAGGCCTTATGAAGATAGGTTGAGGGAGCTGGGACTCTTCTCACTGGAGAGACGTAGGTTGAGAGGCGACCTGATAGAGGTTTATAAAATGTTGAGAGGAATAGATAGGGTGGACTCTCAGAGACTATTTCCCCGAGCTGAAATGGTCACTACGAGAGGACACAGATTTAAGGTGCAGGGAAGCAAATACAAAGGAGATGTCAGGGGTAGGTTTTTCACTCAGAGGGTGGTGAGTGAATGGAACCGACTGCTGTCGGAGGTTGTTGAGGCAAACTCACTGGGGTCTTTTAAGAGACTTCTGGATGAGTATATGGAAAAGAATAGGATAGGGGATTATAGATAGGTCTGTGGATTGGTAGATATGATCGGCGCAACTCGTGGGCCAAAGGGCCTGTTTGTGCTGTATTGTTCTATATTCTATGTTGTTCTCTCCCCCACCCCCCCAGGAATTCTCCCCCCCACCCCCCCCAGGAATCCGCCCCCTTTTCCTGCACCCCACCAGAATCCATCCCATCCCCACTTTTATTATTGCAGCCACACCTTGCAAATACTTGAGTTTATGGTCAAACCAAAACCATCTTTACATTTAAATAGATCCAACTGAAGTATAGAAAGTCAGGCTTTCTGGATTCAGATGCCTGTTGAATCAACAAATGTTCTGTGCAGCTCTGGCCTGAAGTAAGGACTATCTAAATATATTTAAAATTAAAGGTTGATAACTGTTGGCCCTTAGTTGGAATCTGGGAAAATCAGAGTCAGGGAGTTCTGACAATTGTTTGGTGTTGCCTTGAGTTTTAAACTACAATCCCACTTTTCAGAAGATTTACCTATCAGTTTGATATCTATGGTTTAGAAGGGAGTCGGGAATTGACACATAGACACAGACACCCATCACAGTGCCAGGGACTCAGGTTTGATTCCCTGCTTGGGTCACTGTCTGTGTGTAGTTTGTATATTCTCCCTAGTTTCCTCCTACACTCCAAAGATGTGCTGGTTAGGTGCATTGGTCATGACAAATTCTCCCTCAGTGTACCCAAACAGGTGCTGGAGTGTGGCAACTAGAGGATTTTCACAGTGACTTCATTGCAGAGTTAATATAACCCTACTTTATAAGGCACAAACACACTCCTAAGCATATACACAGAGACACAGACAGGCACCCACATCCAGACAGACATGTCCAGACATTCGCACGCAGAGACACAGGCAGATATCCACCAAAACAGAGACAGACAGACACAGACTCTCACCCAGACATAAAAGAAAGAGTCACAGATTGACATTGGCACAGACATAGACACAAAGAGACACACTCTCTCACTCTCTCACTCTCTCACTCTCTCGCACTCGCACTCGCACTCGCACTCGCACTCGCACTCGCACTCGCACTCGCACTCGCACTCGCACTCGCACTCGCACTCGCACTCGCACTCGCACTCGCACTCGCACTCGCACTCGCACTCGCACTCTCAAACATAGAACATGGATACAAGTTCCTGGCATGAATAGAGGATTGGTTGACTGGCAGAAGGCAGAAAATGGGGATAAAGGGGTCTTTTTCAAGATGGCAGTCAGTGACTAGTGATGTGCCTCAGAGGTCAATATTGGAACCACAACGTCTCACAATATGCATTAATGATTTGGAAGAAGGGACTGAAAGCACTGTAGCTAAGTTTGCAAATGATACAATGGTATGTAGAGGGACAGGTAGTATCGAGGAAGCAGGGAGGCTCAGAAGGACTTGAATAGGTTAGGAGATTGTATTCCATTTGCCACTTCTTTTCCCAATTGGAAAAGTGTGAAGTTACACACTTTGGAAGGAGAAATGGAGGCACAGACTATTTTCTAAATGGGAAGATGCTTAGGAAATTAGAAACACAAAGGAACACGGGAATCTTTGTTCAACGTTTTGTTCAGTTGGCAGTTAGGAAGGCATACGCAATATTAGCTTTCATGTTGAAAGGTCTATAACACAAAGTCATGATGTAGAGATGCTGGCGTTGGACTGGGGTAAACACAATAAGAAGTCTGACAACATTAGGTTTAAATCCAACTGATTTATTTGATAGTAAACTTACAAGCTTTCGACCCTATGGTCTTCGTCAGGTGAATGAGGTGTTCTGTTCTCCAACAGATCTTGGCTTCATGTCACACTATCTGTAACCCCCATGACTTGCCTGGGTTAGCAAAAGACCTCACTTACTGTGCTGTCTGAGACTACACATCTCTTTAACCTGTGCTCAGTGCTCCTTCCACTCACATTGTCAGCGACTTTAAGACTTGAATAGCAGGTTAGGTGTAAAGATATGCATTCTAATCAGTAATCTGTAAACAGTCTGTGCTGGTACATGTGGTGTTGGAGACCAGAATATCTCATTCACCTGACGAAGACCATTGGCCGAAAGCTTGTAAGTTTACTATCAAATAAATCGGTTGGATTTAAACCGGGTGTTGTCAGACTTCTTACTATAATACAAAAGCAGGGATGTATTTCTGAGGCTGTATAAGGCTCTGGTCAAACCCCATTTGGAATATTGAGGGAGTTTGGTGGCCCGTATAGAACCATAGAAAAATTACAGCTCAGAAATAGGCCTTTTGGCCCTTCTTGGCTGTGCCAAACCGTATTTAAGGAAGGATGTGCTGGCTTTGGAAAGGATTCAGAGGAGGTTCGTAAGAATGATCCCTGGAATGAAGAGCTTGTCGAATGAGGAACGGTTGAGGACTCTTAGCATTTAGAAGGATGAAGGGAGAGCTTATTGAAACTGATAGGAAACTGCAATGTCTGGATAGACTATATCCACTAGTAGGAAAAACAAGAACCAAAGGGCACAACCTCAGGCTAAAGGGACAATCCTTTAAATCAGATGAGGAGAAATTCCTTCAGCCAGAGAGTGGGGAATGTGTGGAACTCTTTGCCGCAGAAGGCTGTGGAGGCCAGGTCATTGAGAGTCTTTACGACAGATATAGATAGGTTCTTGATTAATAAGGGGATCAGGGGTTATGGAGAAAAGGCAGGAGAATGGGGATGAGAAAAATATCAGCCATGTTTGAATGGTGGAATGGACTTGGTGGGCCGAGTGGCCTAATTCTGCTCTTCTGTCTTATAATCTTATAGTAAGAAGTCTCAGAACACCAGGTTAGAGTAAAACAGGTTTATTTGGTAGCACGAACTTTCAAAGTGTCACTCCTTCGTCTGGTCAGTCAATTATGGTCTTAGAGACAGACAGACATTATGGACTTACAGACAAACAGACATAAACACAGGCATTCAGTCATGGATATAGATAGAGAAGTGCACACATAAGTACACCGATATAAACATAAACTCTTTAATTTTGGGATTTTAATGGAGATGGGAACAAAATTATAAATCTGTGCAGCTGTTTGCTGAGAGCAATCTCCCTAGTTCCTCAAAGCTTCATCATAACATTTCTGTCTGTGAAAATGACCAGACATAATTGAGCCTGAGGATAAAATGGCGAAACATTAGCTGACCCAGAGAACATTAACAAGTAGTACAAAGCTGTCCAATAATAATTCCACTTTGAGACATGAATAGATGTTCACCAGACATGTTCTTAATTAAGATTTAGTTTGAAATTAATTATTGAAGAGGTGAAAATGTTTTGAAAGAAATGTTCTGTCTGATTTTGTAAGTTCTCTGTATTTTGAATGTGCTTTGCTTTGAGAGCAGCTGTGACATCGCAAGTGGTCACTTCATTGTGTCCATGAATACAGATAGTATTCGGTAGGGCTTGGTGCTGGGTCTCTCACTGTGTGTGGTGGACATTAATGATCCAGATATGAATGTGGGGGGCTCTGATCAGTAGTTTCACAGATGACATGCAAATTGGTGGTGTGGTAAATAGTGAGGAGGAAAATATTAGATTACAGGGTAATATAGACAGACTGGTCAATGGATAGAGCAATGGCAAATGGAATTTAACTCTGAAAAGTGAGAGGTGATGCATTTTGGGATAAAGGGCAAAGGGAATACAGATTGAATGGTAAGATATTAGGAAGTACAGAGCACCAGGGGGACCATGGGTTCATGTCCAAAGATCCTGCACATAGCAGGATCAGTAGAATCTAAAAGGTTTTCATCTTAGGACAAGTTGATAAGTTGGTTAAGAAGGCGTATGGGACACTTGCCTTTATTAGCTGAGGCATAGAGTATCACTTCATATGATATAGGAGAACATCAGGCCATTTGGTCCATCAAGTCTGTGCCGCCACTCAATCATGGCTGACATGCTGTAAACCTCTATACGCTCATCAGTCCCTTTTTCCTGCCTTCTCCTCATAACCCTTCAGCCCATTACCAATTAAAAATCTATTTAACTCCTCCTTAAATTTATTCACTGTCCCAGCACCCACTGCACTTTGGATAGTGAATTCCACAGATTCACAACCCTTTGGGAGAAATAGTTTCTCCTTAGCTCTGTTTTAAATTTGCTACCCCTTATCCTAAGACTATGATCTCTCGTCTTAGAATGCCTCACCAGCAGAAACATTCACTCCATGTCTACTTTATCCATACCTTTGGTCATCTTGTTTCCCTCAATTTGATTTCACCTAATTCTTCTGAATTCCAGAGAGTATAGGCCTAAACTGTTCAACTTCTCTTCATACGACAAACCCCTTTTCTCTGGAATCAATCTAGTGAACCTCCACTGAACTGCCTCCAATACCACTACATCTTTCTCAAATGCGGAACCAAAACTCTGCAGAATACTCCAGCTGCAGCCTCACTAATACCTTGTATAGTTGCAACAATACTTCCTTACCTCTATATTCTGTTCCTTCAGCTATAAATGCCAACATTCTGTTCACTTCCTTTATTATGTGCTGTATCTGCATTCTAGGTTTCTGTCACTCATGAACAAGGACACCCAGATCCCTCTGCACTAGAGCACCCATAGTCTCTCCCCATTTAGATAATTTGCCTTCCTATTTTTCCAATGAAAATGCATAACCTCACACGTATCCACGTTAAACTCCATCTGCCACATTTTGACCCACTCTCCTAACCTATTTATATCTATTTGTAAGGTTCTTATTTCCTCATTGCAACTTACTGTCCTGCCTAGTTTTGTGTCATCTGCAAATTTGGTTATACAATCTTCTATCCCTGTATCCAAGTCATTGTAAATAAAAGCAGAGAGATTATGATGGAGCTGTGTAAAATATCAGCCACGGCTGAAGTACCGTGTGCAGTTCTGGTCATCACATAAGAACGTAAAACCTAGGAGCAGAAGTAGGTCTTTTGGCCCCTCCAGCTTGCTCTGCCATTCAGTGAGATTATGGCTGATCATTTCATGGACTCAGCTCCACTTACCTGCTGTTTAAAAATTTATTTTTGCCTTAAAAACATTCAATGAGGTAGCCTCAACTGCTTTACAGGGCAGGGAATTCCACAGATTCATAACCCTTTGTGTAAAGAAGTTCCTCCTCAACTCAGTGCTAAATCTGCTCCCCCTCATTTTGAGGCCATGCCCCCTAGTTCTAGTTTCACCTGCTTTTGTCTTATCTATTCCCTTCATAAACTTATGTTTCTATAAGATCCCCCCTCATTCTTCTGAATTCCAATGAGTATAGCCCCAGTCTACTCAATGTTCCTCATAAGCCAACCCTCTCAACTCCAGAATCAACCTAGTGAATCTCCTCTGCACCCCCTCCAGTGTCAATATATCCTTCCTCAAGTAAGGAGACCAATACTGTACACAGTAACTCCAGGTGTAGCCCCACCAGCACCTTATACAGCTGCAGTATAATCTCGCTGTTTTTAAACTCCATCCCTCTAGTAATGAGGAATAAAATTCCATTTCCTTCTTAATTACCTGCTGCACCTGCAAACTGCCTGCTTGAGATTCCTGCACAAGGATACCCAGGTCCCTGCGCACAGCAGCATGCTGTAATTTTTTTATCATTTAAATAATAGTCCATTTTGTTTTTATTCCTACCAAAATGGATGACATCACATTTACCAACATTGTACTTCATTTGCCAAATTCTCCTCCGTTCACTTAGACCATCTATATCCCTTTGAAGATTTTCAGCAACCTCTGCACACTTTGCTCTGCCACTTATCTTAGTGCTAACTGCGAATTTTGACACACTACATTTGGTCCCCAACTCTAAATCATTGATATAAATTGTAAACAATTGCGGTCCCGACATTAATCCGTGAGGCACACCACCAATCACTGATCACCAATCACATTTTAGGAGATACATGGGGATGTGATCTGGGATGGAAGAGAAGCTGGTGAGGCTGGGGTTGTTTTCCTTAGAGCAGCAAAGACTGAGTGGGGATCTGATCGAGGTGTAAAAAATGGATGGACATCTGGATAGGAAGGAGCTGTTCCTCGTGGTAGAGGGGTCAATAATGGAGGACAGAGATTTCAGTGAGGAGCAGGAAGGAAATTAGGTGGGGATTTGAGAAAAATGATCTCACCCAGAAGGCGGTGGGAATCTGGAATTCAGTGCTTGAAACAGGGTAGAGGTGGGAAACCTCAACATTTAAGAAGCATTGAGATCAGTGTGTGAAAACCCATTGGGTACAAGGCTTCAGGCCAGGAGCTGGGCAGTGAGATTAATATAGATGTTGGTTAATGGTCAGCACAGTCACAATGGGCGGTAGGGCCTCTTTTTGTGCTGTATGACCATACATCGACACTTTTTGTTTGTCATTAGACAAGGAAATATTGACGGGTATTTTATGAAGGATTCTATAAGCCTGTACAGAAAGGTCTCTTTTTGTATCTTTTTGTGGCTAACAGGACAAGCATCTGATTGAGGCAAAATGAAATGAGGTTTCTAAAAGATGACCACAGATCACATGCAGAGGAGCTTGGGGGAGGAGGACCAAATTCATAGTCAAAGACGAAGGCATTTGCAAATGGGTGGAGAGGTGATAGCCATCCGTTTACTGCCACTGGATCAAAATCCTGGAACGCCTTCCCTAACAGCACTATGGGTATACCTACATCTCAGTAACTGCAGCGGTTGGAGAAGGGAGCTCACCACAACCTTCTCCAGGGCAACTAGGCATGGGCAACAAATTACAACTCAGTCTGTAATGCTCACATCCAATGAAAGAATCCAAAATGATAGACTGGAGGACAGTTTGGGAGGAGGGAAATGTGGAGAACATGAAAATTGAAAGCCATTCAGTATTTACCAGGTATGTAGGGCTGGGAAGGGTTTTTAAAGTCTGATTGAACTTGCATGAGAAAGATCTGTAAATGAGATATGGATGATGGAAAATGATCATTGCAGCAGCATTTTGAGGGATGCCAACTCAGAATGATGATTGGGGAAGTGGTGTATTATTGTTGACAGCACTGAGTCATATTGGAAAATATGTGCAAGATGTTCCTTTCATTGAGATCATAAACATCATAAGAACTAGGAGCTACAATTCAATTTAGGCTATTCATCTCTCGAGCCTGCTCTGCCATTCAATACTATCACAGCTGATCTCATCTCAGCCTCACTCCACTTTCTGGTCCGTTCACCGTGACCCTTCAAACCCATCACTAACTAAAACTCTGTCCGTCTCCTCAAAATTACTCAATGCCCCAGCATCCGTCACACAAAGGGGGAGTGAATTCCACAGATTCACAACCTTCTGAGAGAAGTAATCTCTCCTCATCTGTTTTAAATCTGCTGGCCCTGTAATTTGAACCTAGTGTCAGGAGGGTTAGCAGGGTAAATATGTGAGGTACAAGAATCAGTTCTGGGTGGGACTGTGGTTGGTGAAGTGGACTGAAAGGCCTCCTTCTGCACTGTAGGGATTCTATCCTAACTCTGGCCCCTTGTTCTAGATTGCCCCACAAGAGGAAACATCCTGTCCATGACTACTTTGTCAATTCTCTTTGTCATCTTGTGCACCTCAATTAGGTTTTCTCATTCTTTTAAACTCCAGGGTGTATTGGCCTGTACTGCCCAATCCCTCTTTGCAAGACAAACCTCTCATTTCTGGAATCAATCTAGTGAACCTCCTCTGAACCGTTTCCAATATAGCTACATCTCTCCTTCAGTAAGGAGACCAAAACTGTGAACAATATTCTAAATGCGATCTCAATAGTGCTCTGTACAGTAGCAGCAACACATCACTATTTTTATATTCTATTCCTTTAGTACAAAGGCTCTAGGTAAGGATGGAAAACTGGTCAGAATGGTTCATTATGTCATCGGATTTAACTCCTGTGATACAACTGGTGCTGATTTCACTGCACAAATTATTCCAAACAACAATAATATAAAGTAATCCAGCAGATATTAAACATAATACACATTCCTATTGATGTGGGATTATTTGGTTCCCAGTGGCACATTTAGCAACTTTGAAAAGTGTTTCACCTCCTGAGTGAGCTTAATCTTTCAGTAAACAGCAGGGTCATGGTATATTCCAGCAGGCTCCTGACTGGCCACTGCAATCACAAATTAGAGAGGGGAATGGCCAGAGGTCCAGCAGGCATTCCCCCTGCCTCCGCCCCCACCTCTGCCCCCAATCATTTTTTTCGCAGAGTGACCCTATTTTCAGGCTGTTATATCGGATAAACAAAGCAACATGTGACAATGTGGCTGTGGTTATGTGTTCATCAGGGAGAAGCACCTCACTGCTGGTGCTTATTGTGCTGATCTGAAATAAACAATTTACTAATTGGATCTCAACATCCAGCAATTAACAGAACTCAAATCCTGCTGCCTCCCAACTCCCCTGGTTTAATGCAGACCACTCGGACTCTCTACCCTGCTCTGCTATTCAATAAAATCAGCACTGATCTGATTGTAACCTTAGCCCCTCATCCCTACTCACTTCCAACAATCTTACACTGTCTCCACACCACCCCCCCCCAATTGAAAATTGAGAATCTACCTCACTCCGCCTTAAAAATCTTCAAAGTCTCCTCTGCTTCCGCTGCCTTTTGGGGAAGAGAGTTCCAGAGACTCAGCACCCATTGAAAGATAAACATTCTCCTCATCTCTGTTTAATCAGTGCTCCCGGTTCTAGATTCTCCAATAAGAGGAAATATCTTCTCCACATCCACCCTGTCAATACCCCTCAGCATCTTATATCTTTTAATCAAGTTCGCTCCAGTGGATACAAGTCTGGCCTGTACAATTTTTCCTCATTGGATAATGCAACCATTCCGGGTATTAGTCTAGAATGCATTCTCCTAATTTATTTGCTGCACCTGTATAGTCGCCTTTTGTGATTCATGCACTAGGTCACCCAGGTCCCTCTACACCTCGGGCAAAATCTTACAGCTGTTCACGTTGGTGGGACTTCTAGTCCCGCAGCTGGATCACCCCTGCCACTGGATTCCTGGAAGCAAGGAGTATGTTCAATGGGAAATTCCATTTACCTATGCTGAAACACGAGGACCCTGCTGCTGAAAATGCACTGCGGCGGGGTTGTGGGGCGGGTACGGGAGGAGTGGTTCAGAAAAGCTCTCTCCAACCTCTCATTTGGATAAGAAGCTTCTTTATTCTTCCAGTCAAAATGGACAGTTTCACATTTGCCTACATTGTATTCCATTTTCAGATTTTTGCCCACTCACTTAACCCGCCTATATCCCTTCGCAGCCTCCTTATATCCCCTTCAAGACAAGGAACAAAGAAAATTGCAGCTCAGGAAAAGGCCCTTCGGCCTTTCAAGTCTGCACCAACCATGCTGCCTGTATGAATTAAAACCCCTACCCTTTGGGGTCCATATCCCTCTATTCCCATCTTATTCACATATTTGTCAAGACACCTCTTAAAAGTCACTACCGTATCCGCTTCCAGTACCTCCCCCGGCAGCGAGTTCCAGGCACCCACCACCCTCTGTTTAAAAAAAAACTGCCTCGTACATCTCCTTTAAACCTTGCCCCTCGCACCTTAAACCTGTGCCCCCCTGGTAATTGACTCTTCCACCCTGGGAAAAAGCTTCTGATTATCCACTCTGTCCATGCCTGTCATAATCTTGTAGACTTCTATCAGGTCGCCCCTCAACCTCCGCCATTCCAGTGAGAACAAACCAAGTTTCTCCCACCTCTCCTCATACCAGGTAACACTGTGCAGAGGGATCTGGGTGTCCTTGTGCAGGAATCTTAAGGAGTTGGTTTACAGGTGCAGCAAATAATTAAGAAGGCAAGTGGAATTTTGTCCTTCATTGCTAGAGGGATGGAATTTAAAAACAGCGAGGTTATGTCGCAGCTGTATAAGGTGCTAGTGAGGCCATACCTGGACTCTACTTTCAAGGAGCTATGAACCTGTACCCCTAACTCTTTGTTCTATAACTCTCCCCAGTGCCCTACCATTAACTGAGTAAGTCTTGCCTTGGTTCAATTTTCTAAAAAGCGTCAACCCACATTTGTTTAGAACATAGAACATAGAACATAGAACATTACAGCACAGAACAGGCCCTTCGGCCTTCGATGTTGCGCCGACCAATATAAAAAGCAATGCCCCTCCAAACTAAACCATTCCCTTCTCTTCCATATACTTATCAACTAACCTCTTAAACGCCACCAAACTTGGCGCATCTACAACCGCTGCAGGCAGGGCATTCCACTCCCGAACCACCCTTTGGGTAAAGAACCTACCTCTGATATCCGTCCTATAACTATCACCCCTTAATTTAAAGCTGTGTCCCCTCGTGCTAGCTTTCTCCATCCTAGGAAAAAGGCTATCACTGTCCACCCTATCTAAACCTCTAATCATCTTATATGTTTCGATTAGGTCCCCTCTTAGCCGCCTCCTTTCTAACGAAAACAACCTCAAATCCCTCAGCCTCTCTTCATAAGACCTGCCCTCCATACCAGGCAACATCCTGGTAAACCTCCTCTGTACCCTCTCCAATGCCTCCACATCTTTCTTATAATGTGGGGACCAGAACTGCACACAATACTCCAAGTGCGGCCGCACTAGAGTTTTGTACAGTTGCAACATGACGTTGCGGCTCCGAAATTCAATCCCTCTACCAATAAAAGCCAAGACTCCATATGCCTTCCTAACAACCTTCTCGACCTGACTGCCTACTTTCAGGGATCTATGCACATACACACCAAGATCCCTCTGTTCATCTAGACTACTAAGAATCCTACCATTAGCCCTATACTCTACACATTTATTATTCCTGCCAAAGTGCATTACCTCACACTTTTCCACATTAAACTCCATTTGCCACCTCTCGGCCCAGCTCTGCAACTTGTCCAAGTCTCTCTGCAAACTATAACACCCCTCTTCACTATCTACCACTCCACCGACTTTAGTGTCATCTGCAAATTTACTAATCCATCCTTCAATACCCTCATCCAGATCATTTATAAAAATTACAAACAGCAGGGGCCCCAAAACAGACCCCTGAGGTACACCACTTGTCACCGAACTCCACGATGAATATCTCCCATCAACCACCACCCTCTGTCTTCTATCTGCTAGCCAATTCCTAACCCAATTAGCTAAATCACCCTCTATCCCATACATCTGCATTTTCTGCAGAAGTCTTCCATGGGCCACCTTATCAAACGCCTTACTAAAGTCCATATGCTGACTATTTCCAATCAATTCATTACTCTCTAAATAAGTATAAATCCTATCCCTAATTATTCTCTCCAATACTTTGAAGTTTAAATTAAACTTCATCTGCCATTCATCAGCCCAGTGGCCCAATTGATCAAGATCCTGTTGCAATCCGAGATGACCTTGTTCGTTGTCCACTATGCCATCAATTTTGCTGTAATCTGCAAATTTACTAAGCATGCCTCCTAAATTCTCAGTTGTCTCATTGGTAAGACACAGCATGGGTTCATGAAGGGAAGGTCATGTTTGACTAATTTGGTGGAATTCTTTGAGAACATTATATATACAGTGGACAATGGGGAACCTGTGGATGTGATGTATCTGGATTTCTAGAAGGCATTTGACAAGGTACCACACCAAAGACTGCTACGTAAGATAAAGGTGCACAGTGTTACGGGTAATTTATTAACGTGGGTAGAAGACTGATTAACCAAAGAAAGCAAAGAGTAGGGATAAATGGATGTTTTTCTGGTTGGTGATCAGTGAATAGTGGTGTGCCTCAGGGATCAGTGTTGGAACTGCAGTTGTTTAAGATTTGAATAGATGATTTGGAATTGGGGATCAAGTGTAGTGTGTCAAAATTCCCAGATGACACTAACATGAGTGGCAGACCAAAGTGTGCCGAGGATGTTGAAAATCTGCAAAGGGATGTCGATAGTCTGGCAGATGGAGTACAATGTTGGTAAATGTAAGGTCATCCATTTTGATGGGAATAACAGAAAAATGGACTATTCAATAATAAAAAATTGCAGCATGCTGCTATGCAGAGGGATCTGGGTGTCCTTGTGCAGGAATCTCAAGAGTTGATTTACAGGTGCAGCAGATAATTAAGAAGGCAAATGAAATTTTGTCCTTCATTGCTAGAGGGATGGAATTTAAAAACAGTGAGGTTATGTTGCAGCTGTATAAGGTGCTGGTGAGGCCATACCTGGAATTACTGTGTGCAGTTTTGTTCTCCTTATTTGAGAAAGACAAACTGGCATTGGAGGAGGTGCAGAGGAGATTCACTAGGTTGATTCCAGAGTTGAGAGAACATAGAACATTACAGCGCAGAACAGGCCCTTCGGCCTTCGATGTTGCGCCAACCAATTAAGAAAAAGCAATGACCCTCTAACCTAAACCATTCCCTTTTCATCCATAAACTTATCTACTAACCTCTTAAACGCCACCAAACTTGGCGCATCTACAACTGCAGCAGGCAGGGCATTCCGTACCCTTACCACCCTCTGGGTAAAGAACCTACCTCTGACATCCGTCCTATAACTACCACCCCTTAATTTAAAGCTATGTCCCCTCGTGCTAGCTTTCTCCATCCTAGGAAAAAGGCTATCACTGTCTACCCTATCTAAACCTCTAATCATCTTATATGTTTCAATAAGGTCTCCTGTTAGCCGCCTTCTTTCTAACGAAAACAACCTCAAATCTCTCAGCCTCTCTTCATAAGACCTGCCCTCCATACCAGGCAACATCCTGGTAAACCTCCTCTGTACCCTCTCCAATGCCTCCACATCTTTCTTATAATGCGGGGACCAGAACTGTACACAATACTCCAAGTGCGGCCGCACTAGAGTTTTGTACAGTTGCAACATGACGTTGCGGCTCCGAAATTCAATCCCCCTACCAATAAAAGCTAAGACTCCGTATGCCTTCTTAACAACCTTATCGACTTGATTGCCAACTTTCAGGGATCTATGCACATATACACCAAGATCCCTCTGTTCATCAACACTATTAAGAATCCTACCATTAGCCCTATACTCTACACATTTATTATTCCTGCCAAAGTGCATTACCTCACACTTTTCCACATTAAACTCCATTTGCCACCTCTCGGCCCAGCTCTGCAACTTGTCCAAGTCTCTCTGCAAACTATAACACCCCTCTTCACTATCTACCACTCCTCCGACTTTAGTGTCATCTGCAAATTTACTAATCCATCCTTCAATACCCTCATCCAGATCATTTATAAAAATTACAAACAGCAGGCGCCCCAAAACAGATCCCTGAGGTACACCACTTGTAACCGAACTCATGATGAATAATTTTCATCAGCCACCACCCTCTGTCTTATGAGAAGAGACTGAGTAAGTGGAGCTATACTCATTAGAATTCAGAAGGATGAGGAAAAATCTTATAGAAACATAAGTTTACGAAGGGAAACGATAAGATAGAAGCAGGGAAGTTGCTTCACTGCCGGATAAAACTAGAAGTAGGGAGCATGGCCTCAGAATAAAGGGGAGCAGATTTAGGACTGAGTAAAAGAAGAACTTCTTCACACAAAGGGTTGTGAATCTGTGGAATTCCCTGCCCATTGAAGCAGTTGAGGCTCTCTCATTGAATGTTTCTAAGGCAAGGATAGGTACAACTTTGAACAGTAAAGAAATTAAGCATTATGGTGAGTGGGTGGGAGTTGAGTCCACAAAAAGATCAGCCATGATCTTATTGAATGGCGGAGCAGGCTCGAAGGGAAGATAGCCAACTCCTGCTCCCAGTACTTTATGTTCTTATGGCACAGAGAGGTCCAGGAGGCCAGCGATCAGGGATGAGGGGGTGACAGTTTAGAAGACTAGCAATGTGAGGTTTTGGGGGGGCTTGGCCAGCAATCAGGAGGCTAGCAGTGAAGTGGGGTTACTGATCAGACAGATTGGTGTGTGCACAGTGACTCAGTCATGTTATGCTGCTTGCCTCTCCAGCAGGAATAAGCCATGGCCCTACTTTTCCACAGTGAATCTCACTCAGACAACTGTGTGATGCACTGAGTTCAGAGATTCATTCCGGAAATCACGCTTAAAAACTCCATATGTCCCACATATTAGGGACTTAAAATTTTCTAGAGTATTCAAAGCAAAGTCAAGGTGTTAAGAGAGAAAAGCTTAAATGATGAGCCTTCACATGGCAGAGTCTGTCAATCAGTTTTCAGCCTGTTGAATCTGAATGGAACGAGTTAGTTTCGATGCCGAGGCACTGCCAGAGAAGAAGATACATGTCTGTTTGTGCATGTGTGTGTCTGTGTGTGTGAGTGCACGTGTCTGTACCTACTTAGGGTGAGGCAGTAACTTTGTTGTATTATCATTTCATGATTAATCCAGAAACTCAGCGAACGTTCTGGGGATCCCACCCCAGGCAGATGATGAAATTTGAATATTTGGAATTAAGAATCTACTGAGGACCATGAAACCATTGTCGATTGTTGGAAAAACCTGTCTGGTTCACTAATGTCCTATAGGAAAGGAAATCTGCTGTCCTTACCCGGTTTGGCCTACATGTGACTCCAGAGCCACTGCAATGTGGTTGATTCTCAGCTGCCCTTCAAGGGCAACTATGAATGGGCAATAAATGCTGTGAAGTGGAAATGTCAGCGTCAGACTGATATAAACACAATAAGAAGCCTCACAACACCAGGTTAAATATAATAGAAACCTGTTGGACAATAAATACACACCAGTCAGCGATGCCCATGTCCCATGAATAAATAAAAAAATTAACAGTGAATGTGTGTGTGCAAATATGTGGAAGAACCTGCCCATATGTGTTCGTCTATGTGCATTGTGTGTGTTTGCATGCCTATATGTGTCTGTGTATATATGAATGCATGTGTTTGCACGCAGACACGTGTTTGGGTTCGTGTGTATGCTTAATGTTTAACAGTCAAGAGTGTTTGAAGAATATGTTGTGAGGAGTATGCACTCTAATAAATTTAATAATTTGCAGTAGAAAAATCTAATTTGACATTTAAAAGTGATTTTATTCAGGCAAATAATCTTGAATCATTCCTGACTCTTGTTATTGATGATTTAGAATTTGATTTTCCTCAAACCATTCAGTCTAAGATAAAGGAACTGCTTTGTTAATGTCATTGGGGGCACTGCAATCACAAGGACCTGATCCAGACTGAAATCTGCAGGTTCGGGGCTGGGCAGTGGCATCCACTTGTTTCCCACTGCTTGCTGAAGTCTGAGTCTAAGACTTTCAAGTCAGACGATCCTGAGCTATACAAGAAATCTAGATATGATTCGTAGAGATACCAAAAGACAGAACTGGATCAAGCTCTCCACACAGACCCCCACTGACTATGGCAAGATCTGCAAGACGTAACAGGCTACAACATAAAGGCACGAGAAACCACCGGCACCAACACCCCTCTCCCCAGTGGGCTCAGCACATTCTATGCCTTTTTTGAGCAAGAAGCCATGACAGTATGCCCTCCACTCTGGATGAACTTGTATCTGGAGTCACCATTGCAGATGGCAGAGCAACAATGGGAAATTCAACATGGAGAGTGACTGATGGGGTACCCAGCCGAGCACTCAGATCCTGTGTGGGTCAGTTAGCAGGGGTATTTGCAAACATCTTTCACCTCTCCTTACACAAACCTGAAGTCCCTCTCTCTTCAAGAAGATGACCATCATCCCAGTACCAAAGAAAAGCTAAGCAGCATGCCTTAATGACTATTGTCCAGTGGCTTTGACATTCATCATTATGAAACCCTTCAAAAGGTTAGTCAATTCCAACCTCCCAGACCATGTGAATCCACTACAGTTCACCTACCACCACAACAGGTCCATAGCAGATGCCATTTCCCTGGAATGGCACTCATCCCTGGAATTCTTAGCTAACAAAGACACCTATGTCAGATTCCTACTTATTGACTATATCACAGCCTTCAACACCATTATTCCTCCGAAACTCATCTCCAAATTCCGTGGTCTGGGCCTCAGCTCCTCCCTCTGCAACTGGATCCTGAACTTCCTAACTCACAGACCACAATCAGTAAGGACACCTCCTTCACAATCATCCTCAACATCGGTGCCTCACAAAGCTGTATCCTCAGCTCCCTACTATACTGATTATATGGCCAAATTCCTCTTCTGAACTGTACTGTAGTGAGGATGAGACAGAATACAGGAATGAGATCGAGAATCTGGTGAACTGGTGCAGCAACAATAATCTCTCCCTCAATGTCAACAAAATGAAGGAGATTGTCATCGATTTCAGGAATTGTAAAGGAAAACATGCCCCTGTCTACGTCAAGGGGGATAACGTAGAAATGGTCGAGAGCTTCAAGTTTTTAGGTGTGCAGATCAGTAACAACCTGTCCTGGTCCCTTTACTTTCTTAGGAGGCTGAGAAAAGTTGGCGTTTCCACTACAACTCTCATCAACCTTTACAGATGCACCATAGAAAGCATTCTTTCTGGTTGTATCACAACTTGATATGGGCTCCTGCTCTGCCCAAGGCCAGAAGAAAGGTCATGAATGTAGCCCAATCCACCGCGCAAACCAGCCTCTCATCCATTGACTCTGTCTACACTTGCGCTGTCTCAGAAAAGCAGCCAACATAATCAAAGACCGCACGTACTCTGGAAGCAGAGATTCTTCAGAATGATCTGGACAAGTTGGGTGAGTGGGCTAATCAAAGGCAGATGCAGTATAATTTGATAAGTGTGAGGTTATTCACTTTTGAAACAAAAACAAGAAGGCAGATTACATTCTGAACGGCTGTAAATTGGAAGAAGGGAGTGTGCAGAGGGACCTGGGGTGTCCTTGTACACCAGTAACTGAAGGTAAGCATGCAGGTGCAGCAGGCGGTAAAGAAGGCAAATGGTATGTTGGCCTTCATTGCGAGAGGTTTCGAGTACAGGAGCAGGGTTAGAACATAGAACATAGAACACTACAGCACAAACAGGCCCTTTGGCCCACAAGTTGTGCCGAACACATCAAAACCTACCCAGCCATAGACCTATCTATAACCCCAATCCCATTGGATCCCATATACTCATCCAGAAGTCTTTTAAAAGACCCCAGCGAGTTTGCCTCGACCACCACCGACGGCAGCCAATTCCATTCACTCACCACCCTCTGAGTGAAAAACGTTCCCCTAGCATCCCCTCTGTACTTGCTTCCCTGCACCTTAAATCTGTGTCCTCTCGTCGCGACCATTTCAGCCCTGGGAAATAGTCTCTGAGAGCCCACCCTATCTGTTAGGGTACCCTAACCTATCTATCGATTGTGCAGTTACAATTATACAGGGACTTGGTGAGACCACACCTAGAGTATTGTGTGCAGTTTTGGTCTCCTTTTCTGAGGAAGGATGTTCTTGCTCTCGAGGGAGTGCAGCAAAGGTTTACCAGGCTGATTCTGGGGATATTGGGACTGATGTATGAGGAGAGATTGACTAGGTTAGGATTGTTTTCACTGGAGTTCAGGTGAATGAGGGGGGGGATCTCAGATTTATAAAACTCTAACAGGACTGGACAAAGTAGATGCAGGGAGGATATTCCTGATGGTGAGGGAGTCCAGAACCAGGGGTCATAGTTTGAAGATTCAGGGTAAGCCATCGGGCAGAGGTGAGGAGACATTTCTTCACCCAAAGAGTGGTGACCCTATGGAATTAACTACACAGGAAGTAGTGATGTCAAAACATTGAATATATTTAAGAGGCGGCTGGATATAGCACTTGGGGTAAAAGGGATCAAAGGTTATGGGGAAAAAGCAGGATTAGGCTATTGAGTTAGATGATCAGCCCTGAGGGTAGTAAATGGCAGAGCTGGCTAGAAGGGCCAAATGGCCTCCTCTCCTCCTCTTTTCTATATTTCTATGAATCATAACTTAATAAAAGGTAATGAATTAGCTCAATGATAGTGATGTCCTTTAATGAACAGTTACATCGGCAAGCAACAACTTCACTTTTAACCAAAGGTTTCAGAAATGTGGTAAAGATGTTTACTGATGAAAGAATGATTACTCATAACACCATGGAGGAGAGGATATGGAAAAGAGGGTGTGAAAGGAGTGATAGCATAAAATAAAGATGTGAAAAAAAAGGACAGTAGTGGATACAAAAGATGGAATCTGGGAGAAATCCTGGGACTGGAAAAAAACCAGGAGCAAGTTAGTGATGAGTAATTTGCTTCGCTCTCTCTTCCAGGAGAAGAGAAAACTCAGAAATAAACAGACAAAATGAAATAAGAACACAAGTAAGAGAGAAGCTAAATAAAACAGGATTGGAGGCTAGCTGGAATCCAGCACGGCCCTTAACATCCAGAGGGAAGCAGGTAACTGAGGAAGCAGAGAGTTTCAATGTTTACAATTATCTGGGAACATTTTGAAGCTTCTACAAAACAATCCGCTTGTCTTCTCCTTTCATTTTTCCATCTCTGCCCTTAGTCATTGATTGGATCGGTGTTATATAAACGTCATCCTTTCCTTTGGAACTAGAGTTGTGAACGAGACTCAAAGCTATTTTCAAGTTTGTGAAACAGAATGCCCATGTTATTTCAGTTAGTGATTTTTATAGTGTAAAGGAGAATTCAGCTGCCTTGCTGCTTAATTTCTACCTGTTACAATATAAATATGGACAATACCTTTAAAACATTCTTATTGGTAAAGAGGAGAGACCAAGAAGATTAAACTTTTTACAGAATATGATAATTAATGTATTCCTTTCTCTCTATCTCACTTTCCATCTCATTCTCTACCTCTCTCTCTCTCTCTCTCTCTCTGTCAGTTTTCTATCTTTCTATCTCTAACTCTCTCCAGTTTTGGTCACTTTGCTAGTTTGTTCCTACGTGATCACACTCATGCAGTTTACAGAAGATGTTCCCAGAACTCCAACCTAGTGTGACATGGGATTTTCTGTAGCTGTCTGGATTAGTGAGCTAGCACGTCATTTGATAAACAGGTCGTACCAGATGTGCCCCTGCTGTGGTATCAGTGGTCGGTTGCTGCAGCTGATCTGTAAACAGGCATAGCAACACATCTCTCAACACCATAGCAACACTGCAGTGAAGATGATAATCTCATCAGACAGAGCTGTATGCAGCCTTCCCGTGTGTTCAGGTGACAATAAATTTTACTCAGCACATTGAATAGTGAAGTAGGATTTATATATTTGTATCAGAAGGCTTATGCTGCAAAAGGATAAAGAAAAATCCAGAGAAAGAATAATCAACTGAAGAAAAGAGCTTCAAAAAGAGTAAGAACGGATCTAGGCCAAATAAATTGAAGCCAAAGGTTCACAGGAAAAACTGACCATTGGGGCTGCCTTCGAAGCAGATATGATTCAGGACAGTGGAGATATATTCCCTGGAAAGGGGAAGGTCGGGAAAATAAATCCAGAGCGGACTGGAAGACAAAAGAGACAGAGATAAAGAAGAAAGAGTTTGCTTACAAGGATGTCAGGTGGAAAATACAATTGCAAATCTATGAACCTTTGGCATAGAGACAGGCCCTTTGGACCCAAACTAGTCCAGGCTGACCAAACATCCCATCTAAGATAACCCTAATTTGCCTGCATTTGGCCCAAATCCCTCTAAACCTTTCCCACTCATGTATCTGCCCAAATGCCTTTTAAATGTTGTTAATGTCCCTGCCTCAACCATTTCCTCCAACACTTCATGCACCACTATCTGAGTGAAAAAAAAAAGTTGCTTATTAGGTTCCTATTAATTCTTCCCCTCCCAACTTAAACCTCTACCCTCTAGTTCTCGATTCACCTATCCTGGAAAAAAGATCGAGTGCATTCACCCTATCCATGCCTCTCAGCATCTTATTTACCTCAATAAGATCACCCCTCAATCTCCTATGCTCCAAAAAAACCCAAACTGACTATAGAAACAAAGAAGGGCAGCAAAGTGAGAATATGAAAAGAGGCTGAGAGTTAACATTCATGGAATCCTAGAGTCTACATTGACATATAAATAGGAAAAGTGTGTTAAAAGGAAGAATAAGCCTGTTAAGGCAACAATAAGGAGATTTATTCAAGGAGACGGAGGCATGATTGAGGCATTAAATAAATATTTTACATCAAGGAATACTTTACCAAGTGAAAGTAGAGGCAATACAGACACTAGAAAATTTTTAATTTGATAATTTTCTTTTCTTTACCCAAAGGGTGGTTTGGGAGTGGAATGCCCTGCCTGCAGCAGTTGTAGATGCGCCAAGTTTGGTGGCGTTTAAGAGGTTAGTTGATAAGTATATGGAAGAGAAGGGAATGGTTTAGTTTGGAGGGGCATTGCTTTTTATATTGGTCGGCGCAACATCGAAGGCCGGAGGGCCTGTTCTGTGCTGTAATGTTCTATGTTCTATGTTCTATAAGGAGGTGGCACTGGATAGGCGGATGTACTTAAAATGAATAAGGCTCTAGGACTGGGTGAGAACACTGAGAGAAGCAAGAGCAGACATTGCATAGGCACAGGCCAGAATTCTTCAGTCTTCCTTAGCCAGAGGACTGGAGAATTACAAATGTTACACACTTGTTAAAAAAGTGTGTAAAGATAAGCCCAGCAATATAGGCCAGTCAGTTTCAGTTCATTGATGGAGAAACTTCTAGGAACAGCAATCCAAAGCAACATTAATATTCCCTTGGACAAATATGGGTTAATTAAGAAAAGATAGCTTGGGTTTTTTTAAGAAGTTATGTTTAACTAAAGATAAAAGTAAATTACTGTGGATGCTGGAATCTGAAACCCAAAGAGAAAACGCTGGAAAATTTCAGCGATCTGGCAGCATTTGGAAGAGAGAAAAGAGCTGACGTTTTGAGTCTGGATGACCCTTTGTTAAAGCTAAAAGGTGTAGATAGTGAAAGGGAATGATGAATCATAGGCACAGAAACAAGGAGAAAGGCTGCTAGTGGCAGCCCGTAGAGAGAGTGAAAAGTGTGAATGGCCAAATGACAGAGAAGCTGAAATCAGAGGGTAAACTGTGACAGATGTGTGAAGGAGGGTGGAAGCAGATGGATGGAAGAGAGGAAACAAAGGGAGAAAAAGGATAAGGGAAGGGGGATAAAATAGGGAGGAAGAAAGAAATGAAAGAATTAAGAAATTAAAGGTAGAGAATAGTTAAAAATTAAATACAATGAAAACAGAGGGATCATATTGGGATAAAGCTAATCATCTGATGTTGTTAAATTAAATAAGTTGAGAGCAGAAGTCTGTAAAGTGCCGAGCTGGAAAATGGAATGCTGGTCCTCCAGTTTACAATGAACTTCACTGGAACATTGCAGCAGGCCAAGGACAGGCGTGTGGCCAATGGGGCAGAATCGTGTGTCAGAATGGCAAGCAGCCGGAAGGTCAGGTTCCTGATTGCACACAGGACAAAGGTGCTCAGCAAAGTGATCAGTCTACGTTTGGTTGCTCCGATATTGAGGAGACCACATTGGGAACAGAGAATGCAATGCACCAAATTGAAAGAGGTGCGAGTGAAAGGCTGCTTCACCTGGAATGAGTATTTTGGACCTTGGATGGTGAGCATAGAAGAGGAGGTGTTACACCTTCTTGCCATGAGTGACAGGAGAGGTGTTGGGTACAGTGAAGAAATGGGCTAGGTTATCCCAGTGGGAATGGTCTTTGCAGAATGCTGTCAGGGAGTGAAGGGAAGATGTGTTTGGTGGTGGCGTCATGCTGGAGTTGGCGAAAATGGCAGAGGATTATACTTTGCAGGCGGAGGCTGGTGGAGTGAAATGTGAAAAGAAGGGCACTCTATCCTTGTTCTGGGAGGAAGAGGAGTGGGTGAGGTTCATAGTGTGAGAGATGGACATCACCCTGTTGAGAGCCTTGTCAAAAACTCTAGGTGGGAAATTGCGGTGGAAGAGTACATATTAGAAGCACCACTTCAGAAAGTGACATCATCAGAACAATTGTGACGAAGGCAAAGTAGCTGAAAGAAAGGATGGAGTCCTTAAAGGATGTAGGGTGTCAGAGCTTAGTCCAAATAGCTGTGAGTGTCAGTGAGAGATATTGGTAGATACCACCACCAAACACATCTTCTCTTCATTCTCTTACTGATACATTCCAGAGAAGTATCGATTGAGATCATACACTTTCTTAATTTCATATTGTTTGTTGACATAACTGAAGTGGTTTCAAGTGTTTTTGGTTTATGATCTTTGAAACTTCAAAGACTCTGGATGATTGACATTTTTATCAGCTTGGTCCAAAACCATTTCCAGTTTAGAGCAAGTGATGAGTGGATAATTTTCAGAAAGCTTTGTTTTTATATAAGCGTGGAACTTTACACAGTGGTTTCATTGGTTTTGAAACATGTAGGAGACGATTCTCCCTAAAAAGTTCTAAGGGCTGAATTTGAAGGAAAACTGGTGTATCTCCCACACCCTGAATGTAGAGATCACAATCGTGAATATCATTAAAAGCTTAGGGGATGGGGTCTATTCATTGCCAGAGTCTGACAGTTCCGGAACTCCCCAGTGGCCCTGAACTGTCAGCCTGCAGTTTGCTGATCAGCTCAATCACTGGCCTGTCCTAACAATACCCCCATCCCAGAGTACCCCGATCTCCAGCTGTCCATCCTGCCCTCACCCCCCACCACCCAGCAGTGACGATTCCCCCTACATTCCCCACCCCGACAGACCATGGGAGGCAGAATCTCTCCCACCACCCAACAGATTTCCACCCCCTGCACCATGGGAGGCAGACTTCCCCATCACTCACCCCAGCAAATTCCCTCACTACAGGAGGCAGACCCCCACCCCACCGCACCCCCCTCCCACCCCCCCCCAGCCTGCCCTGATTGTTGGCCTCCCTTCAGTCCAGATACAAATGACACAATGGCAGCAGGAACCCCCCCCGCCCCACTCAAACCCGCGATCACCGTTAGGACCTATCCACAATATGCCTCGCTCCCTTGGCCCCACCCCTTTGGCATTTCCTGATTCTGGGTGGACATTGCCAAAGTGTCACCTGGGCACAGGCAGTTTGCTTGGGCAGTGCCAGGGTGCCCATGTGTGAAGCACCACCCCCTCACCTCCCAACCACCCCCCCAGGTCGATTGCCCCCCCCATCAAAAAACTCAATAAGGTTAGTAAGGCACAACCTACCCTTCACAAAACTATGCTGACTATCCCAATCAATTCGTTTCTCTCTAAATAACTATAAATCCTATCCCTAGTAATTCTTTCCAATACTTTGCCCACAACAGAAGTAAGACTCTCCGGTCTATAATTCCCTGGAAAGTCTCTATTCCCCTTCTTGAACAATGGGACCACATTCGCTATCCTCCAGTGTTCCGGCACTATACCTGTAACCAACAACGACCTGAAGATCAGAGCCAGAGGCTCTGCAATCGCCTCTCTCGCCTCCCAGAGAATCCTAGGGTAAATCCCGTCCGGCCCAGGGGACTTATCTAACTTCAAACCTTCAAGAATATCTAGCACATCCTCCTTATCTACTTCAATACTTTACAGTTTACAACCCTGTATCCCAGTGTTCTCCACAACTACATTTACATCTCCCTGCGTGAATACCGAAGAGAAATATTTGTTCAGTGCCTCTCCAATCTCTTCAGGCTCCACGCACAACTTCCCACTGCTGTCTCTGACTGGCCCTAATCTTGCCCTAACCAATCTTCTATTCTTAACATATCTAAAGAAAGCTTTAGGATTCTCCTTGATCCTATCAGCCAAAGTCTTCTCGTGTCCCCTTTTAGCTCTCCTCAACTCACTCTTTAGCTCCCTCCTGGCTAATCTATAGCTATCCATTGCACTAACTGAGCCTTCAAGCCTCATCCTGACATAAGCCTCCTTTTTCCTTTTAACCAGCGAATTAACTTTTTTAGGACTTTATTCCCTGCAGTGTAGAAGAATGAGAGGAGAGTTGATAGTGGTGTATAAAATTATGATGGATATAGATAGAGTGAATGCAAGCAGGCTTCTTCCACTGAGGCTAGGGGAGAAAAAAACCAGAGGGCATGGGTTAAGGGTGAAGTGGGAAAAGTTTAAAAGGAATATTATGAGAGGCTTCTTCATACAAAGAGTGGTGGGAGTGTGGAATGAGCTGCCGGATGAAGTGGTGAAAGCGAGCTCACTGTGATATGGAGGGATATGGTCCAGGTGTAGGTCAGTGTGACGAGGCAGAAAAATGGTTTGGCACAGACAAGAAAGGCCAAAAGGCCTACTTCTGTGCTGTAATGTTCTATGGATGTAAATCCAGGCCACTGGCTCAGGATCTGCTGCGAATCATTTTGGACAGAGCTGAAGACAAATTCCTTCACTCGGAGGGCTTTGAATCTGGAATTCACCATTCCCGATGCCATGTGGATGTTCCATTGTTGAATATATTTGATAGGACAGATGCCATGAAGATGTTTTCCCTTATGGGGAAACTAGAACTAGGGGCCAGAGTTTAAAAATAAATCAAGATGCAGATGAGAGGTGTTTTTTCTGAGAGGGTCATTAGTCTATGAATCTCTCTTCCCATAGAGCAGTAGGGGCTGGGTTCAAGAGATTCTGAATGGACAAGGGTAGAGAGAGTGGGAAGGAAAGTCTACAATCAGATCTACCTTGATCTTATCAATTGACGAAACAGGCTTGAAGGGCTGAAAAACTCACTCCTACCCCTAATTCATATATTTGTAGGTTTGTTTACTTTTTGAGATGTGTCAGACAGATCTTTGGTCTCTTTAGGATGCAAAGGATAATGGGGAGAAGACAGGAAAATGGGACTGATGCTGAAGAACAGCCATGATTGTATTGAATGTTGGAACAGTCTTAATGGGCTGAATGGTCTGTTTCTGCTCCTGTTTTTTTCTGTTCTTATGTTCACCCGCACTATTTCTGTTTCTATTTGCGGGGGCTATCCTAATATGATCAGAAAGATAGTATATTTAACTGAAGTTAGGAGCATGTTTTGCTTCACAATGGATAGATTTTTAATTATTAGGTTTGTTTAACAAGCTGACATTTGTGTCTAGAATCCTGTGCAGTGTGAGTGGTCTTTGAGAAGGCCCTCTGATTTCACAACTTGCCCTCCCAGGGACATGGATTGGTTTTGGGAGACACTTGAGGCTGCACAACAGAAACTCAAAGTTGCACATTTACTCCAAGGAGATCAAGTGCTTGTCTCAGAGATACGGGCTAGGAAGGTGGGGAAGAGGAAGGGGAACATTCTGTCAAAGTGAACAAGCTGTGAACCAACCAGATACATAGGGCATCAAATCTAACAGTTTCTATTTACTGCATCTGACAATGTGACCTGTTATAAATCTGTTGATTCACTATCGCTTGATGCCTGATCTAACTATGAACCCTTAACAGGATGAGAGACAATAGCAGCAGGAGAACATTAGCTGCTGGAATAGTGACGGCGCTGCTGCCCTGATGAAATGTTCACTGCCTTTTATCTGTATCCCGGCTGTAATACTAAATTCTGTGAAACCCTCAGTAGAAATTGAATGTGAAAGGATGTGTGGTGGGACTGTCAGTGTTGGAAACATGTGTGAGTGTGAGTGACTGCAGTCCTTCCTCAGGGAGTGTGCATCGTTATCTGAGAGCTGAGTATTTCCACAGTTTCAGATTCCAGCATCTGCAGTAATTTGATTTTAGGGAACGATAAACAGTCTTTTTCCAGAGACAATTCCATTCTGACTGGAAGCAAGTAAGCTTTCAGCTAGATGACAATTTGCTTCTTTTTTTCACTGATTTCATTCTGATAACTGTAGACCTTTCTCCACTTGATGGGTTAGAATGATAACTTCCCACCTCCACCTGAATCAGCAGAAGGCCTGAGAGAAACTCAGTGGGAATCAGTCTGACAGTTTCTCCATTCCTGCACACATCTCATCCCTCCTTCTCCCATCACCCATTAATCTTACACCCTCTCTACCACTCTCTCACCACCACCTCCTCACTCTGGGCCTATCCCATCCTTCAAAACCATTCTTCAACTTGCCATTCTTGCCTGAAGGAGAGGGGTGAGGCATTGGGGAGTGGAAGAGGGCAGAGGGACAGGATTCTGTGAAGCTTACCTCTGTATTCTAGCCAGTGTTAATCCTCAAATCAAAATCAGTAAAACTAGTTATTTAGCCGTATCACATTGTTGCTTGTGGGAGCTTGCTATGCACAAATTGACTGTCAGCTTTCGTATATTACAACAGTGACAAAACTTGACAAGCTGTTCATTGGCTGTAAATCTCTTTGGGAGGTTCTAGAGCTAATTTTCACACAGCAACATCTTCAATTCACCAAAGATCCTTAGACAGCACCTTCCAAACCCATCACCACTTCCATTTGGAAGGATAAAAGCAGTAGATAATGGGAACACCATCACCTGCAAGCTCTCTTCCAAGTCACTCACCATCCTGACTTCAAAATATATCACCATTCCTTCACAGTCGCTGGGTCAAAATCCTGGAATTCCCTCCTTGACGGCATTGTGGGTCAATCCACAGCACGTGGACTGCAGCAATTCAACAAGGCAACTCACCATCACCTTCTCAAGGGGCAACTAGGGGTGGGCAATAAATGCTGGCCAGCCAGCGATGCCTATGCCCCACAAATGAATTTAAAAAATTGACAATCTCAAAGTGACCTTTGATTCATTCAGGAAACACAAGTTGATGTACTGGAGAATTGTTTGATTTCAGAGACTTGAGACTTGGGTAGAGCAGGGACAAGAATAGATGTTGCAGGTTCCGGGGTTCAAATGCTTTAGTCGGAGTAGAGAAGGAGGTGGGGGGGGTAGTGGCATTATTAGTCAAAGACTGTATCACAGTGACAGAAAAGAAGTTTGATGAGGACTTGTCTGTTGAGGTAGTATGGGCTGAGATTAGAATCAGGAGAGGAGAGGTCACCCTGTTGGGAGTCTTTTATAGATCTCCTAAAAGTTCGAGAGAGGTTGAGGAAAGGATTGCAAAGTCAATTCTGGTCAGGAGTGAAAGTAATAGGGTAATTGTTATGGGGGACTTTAACTTTACTAATATTGATTGGAATAGCTATAGCTCTAGCTCGTTAGAGGGGTCAGTTTTTGTACAAAGTGTGCAGGAAGGTTTTTTGACTCAGTATGTAGATAGGCCAACTAGAGGTGAGGCTACATTGGATTTGGTGCTGGGCAATGAGCCAGACCAGGTGTTAGGCTTGGAAGTTAGTGAACATTTTGGTGATAGTGACCACAATTCGGTTACGTTCACCTTAGTGATGGATAGGGATAGGCATGAAGCTGGGGGCAGTAGTTATAGCTGGGGGAAGGGTAATTATGAGGCCATCAGGAGAGAATTAGGGTGCATAGATTGGACTAGGAAACTACAGGGACTGGGAACATCTGGAATGTGGAGCTTATTCAAGGAGCAGCTGCTGCGAGTCCTTGATAAGTATGTCCCTGTCAGGCAAGGAGGAAATGGTCGAGTAAGAGAACCTTGGTGTACGAAAAAAGTTGATTTGCTGGTTAAAAGGAAAAAGGAGGCTTATGTCAGGATGAGGATTGAAGGCTCGGTTAGTGCAATAGATAGCTATAGATTAGCCAGGAGGGAGCTAAAGAGTGAATTGAGGAGAGCTAAGAGGGGACACGAGAAGACTTTGGCTGATAGGATTAAGGAGAATCCTAAAGCTTTCTTTAGATATGTTAAGAATAGAAGATTGGTTAGGGCAAGATTAGGGCCAGTCATAGACAGCAGTGGGAAGTTGTGCGTGGAGCCTGAGGAGATTGGAGAGGTACTGAATAAATATTTCTCTTCGGTATTCACGCAGGCTGATGTAAATGTAGTTATGGAGAACACTGAGGTACAGGGTAGCAAACTGGAAGGTATTGAAGTAGATAGGGAGGATGTGCTAGATATTCTCGAGGGTTTGAAGTTGGATAAGTCCCCTGGGCCGGACGGGATTTACCCTAGGATTCTCTGGGAGGCAAAAGAGGAGATTGCAGAGCCTCTGGCTCTGATCTTCAGGTCGTCGTTGGTTACGGGTGTGGTTCCGGAGGACTGGAGGATAGCGAATGTGGTCCCATTGTTCAAGAAGGGGAAGAGAGACCTTCCAGGGAATTATAGGCCAGTGAGTCTTACTTCTGTTGTGGGCAAAGTATTGGAGAGAATTATTAGGGATAGGATTTATAGTTATTTAGAGAGAAATGAATTGATTGGGGATAGTCAGCATGGTTTTGTGAAGGGTAGGTCGTGCCTTACTAACCTCATTGAGTTTTTTGAAAAAGTGACCAAAGAGGTGGATGGGGGTAAGGCGGTTGATGTGGTATATATGGACTTTAGTAAGGCGTTTGATAAGGTGGCCCATGAAGACTTCTGCAGAAAATGCAGATGTATGGGATAGAGGGTGATTTAGCTAATTGGGTTAGGAATTGGCTAGCAGATAGAAGACAGAGGGTGGTGATTGATGGGAGATATTCATCGTGGAGTTCGGTGACAAGTGGTGTACCTCAGGGGTCTGTTTTGGGGCCCCTGCTGTTTGTAATTTTTATAAATGATCTGTATGAGGGTATTGAAGGATGGATTAGTAAATTTGCAGATGACACTAAAGTCGGTGGAGTGGTAGTGAAGAGGGGTGTTATAGTTTGCAGAGAGACTTGGACAAGTTGCAGAGCTGGGCCGAGAGGTGGCAAATGGAGTTTTAATGTGGAAAAGTGTGAGGTAATTCACTTTGGCAGGAATAACAAGTGTGTAGAGTATAGGGCTAATGGTAGGACTCTTAATAGTGTTGAAGAACAGAGGGATCTTGGTGTATGTGTGCATAGATCCCTGAAAGTTGGCAATCAAGTCGATAAGGTTGTTAAGAAGGCCTATGGAGTCTTAGCTTTTATTGGTAGGGGGATTGAATTTCGGAGCCGCAACGTCATGTTGCAACTGTACAAAACTCTAGTGCGGCCGCACTTGGAGTATTGTGTGCAGTTCTGGTCCCCACATTATAAGAAAGATGTGGAGGCACTGGAGAGGGTATAGAGGAGGTTTACCAGGATGTTGCCTGGTATGGAGGGCAGGTCTTATGAAGAGAGGCTGAGGGATTTGAGGTTGTTTTCGTTAGACAGGAGGCGGCTAAGAGGAGACCTTATTGAAACATATAAGATGATTAGAGGTTTAGATAGGGTGGACAGTGATAGCCTTTTTCCTAGATGGAGAAAGCTAGCACGAGGGGACACAGCTTTAAATTAAGGGGTGATAGTTATAGGACGGATATCAGAGGTAGGTTCTTTACCCAAGGGTGGTTCGGGAGTGGAATGCCCTGCCTGCAGCAGTTGTAGATGCGCCAAGTTTGGTGGCGTTTAAGAGGTTAGTTGATAAGTATATGGAAGAAAAGGGAATGGTTTAGTTTGGAGGGGCATTGCTTTTTATATTGGTCGGCACAACATCGAAGGCCGAAGGGCCTGTTCTGTGCTGTAATGTTCTATGTTCTATGTTCCTGGTGCGTGTTGTAAGACTATAACCATATATTTGACTAAACAAGGAAACAGTCCATTCTCTTATCAGTGACACCTGTCTACACACACACACTAGGGACAAAAGAACCAACATTCTATTCATCTCTTTAACAAAGGTTCAATTCTGAACATATACCTGTATTAAATAAATGCTTTACAATGGCTTAATTGCATTACTGACCTGAGAATTTCACAAGTAAATAGCCAGCAACTCTTCAGGGAGTGCACCAATGAAACGTACTATTAATATTCATTATCGGTAGAAACAGTCTTGTATAAAGACTGATAGTTCTTATTTCAAATGGAAGCACCCATAATTGGGGCAGGTAGTTTTGAGGAGGTAGGGAGACTGCAGAAGGATTTGGACAGATTAGGAAAGTGGGCAAAGAAGCAGGTGGAACACATTGTGGGAAAGAGTGAGGTTATGCACTTTAGTGAGTAAGTTAGATGTGTAGACTATTTTCTAAATAGGAAGAGAATTCAGAAATTGGAAGCACAGAGCAGGTTGGGATTCCTACTTCAAGATTCTCTCAAGGTTAATCTGCAGGTTCAGTTGGCTGTTAGGAAGGCAAATGCAATATTAGCATTCATTTTGAGATGACTAGAATACAAGAGCAGGGATGTACTTCTAAAGCTGTACAAGGCTCTGGTCAGACCCCTGCTATCCTACGTGCTTTAACTTTACCTATCTATTCTAATCCCATCTTCCAGCATTTGGTAAATTGCCTCGTATGCGATGGTGTTTCAAGTATCTGATCAATCACAGGTAGATAGGTTTCTGATAGACAAGGGAATTAAGGGTTATGGGGAGAAAGCAGGAAAGTGGAACTGATCCACTACAGATCAGCCATGATCTTATTGAATGGCAGGGCAGCTCGAAGGGCTGGATGGCCGACTCCTGCTCCTATTTCTTATGTTCTTATCGATCTGAATGTCTTGATCTTAAAATTCCAGTATTTGTTTTCAAACCCCTCCGTGTCCTCAATTCTCCCTGTCTCAGTAATATCCAGTAACCTGACAACCATCCAACATCTCTGAGCTCCTGGAGTTTTGTCCTCTCAAATATCCCTGATTTTAATTGTTCCAACATTTGTCGCTATAGCTTCAGCTTCCTGGACCCAAGGCTCTGAAACTTCCTCCCCTAACCTCACTGCCTCGCCATCTATCTTCATTTCTCCTGGTGATCTGTCTAAAAGTTTGTTCTCTGCTTATTGTGTTATGACCCTATGCTTTATATTTCCATTTCTTATTTAAATTAAACCTTTCAATTTTAATTTCAATGAACAATATGATCAGGGAAAAATCTTTCTTTAAATTTATTTGCATTTCTTCCATTGATTAGTTTTCCCATTTCCTCTCTCTCTTTCTCATCCCACATTCCATCTTTTTTCCCTTACCACCATCTCTCACCCCCCACTCCACTCAAGACAATCTGTCACATGTCTCAGGCTGTCCTTTGACACTTTGCTTACCTTGATTGTGTCATTTATACATTCTAATCACTTAATGGCTCCCAGCTTTTATCACCACCATTCACATCCCTTTGTTTTTTTGTCAATGACAGCTTTGTCACTCCTCCCCCTACCACCCTGTCCCTCCCCCAGTCCCATCAATTGCAGGCCTTCTATCCACTCCACCCCACCCTCCCACACAAATACCCACAATGTTATAAATCTCATCCTATTTCCAGTTGTTCTTGGCTCTGGTGAAGGGTCATCCACACTCAAAACATTGACTCTGTTCTCTCTCTGCAGAGGCTGTCAGGCCTGCAGAGATTTTCCAACATTTTCTGTTTTTGTTTTGGACTCCAGCATCTGCAATAATTTATTTTAACAATTTGGAGGTGGCTCCTCATTCTTTCCTCATTCAACTTAAAGGAAACACATGTTTTTCCAAAAGGATCCAACTTGACTACCATCCCCAACCCAATTATTCCTCGATCCAACCGACTCCTCACTGACCCAACTGTCTCTTCACAACTGAACTGCTTACCAAACCCAACCCAACTGCCCAACCTGACCCAATCAGATTACTGCCCTCAACCAAATCAAGCCAGTTTGACCCAATCAGATTATCCCACCCCCAACATGCCTACCTCAACTGGGCCCAATCAGATTACCCCGCCTTGACCAGATCACCCCAATCTGACCCAATCAGATTACCCCCCAGTCCAGATCACCTTGACCTGACCCAATCAGATTCCCCCAACCAGATCCCCCTGACCTGACCCAATCAGATTAATCCCTCCGACCAGATCACCCTGACCTGATACCTCATTAAGGCCATAGCGTTAACTCCTGTGAAGCATCTGTTTATTGTGAGAAATGCAGGTTGTTGTTCGATGGAATCTTTTGGAATCGTGCCTTTGAGATGTCATCTGGGGATAGTTGTCAGATTTTGATGTAGATTTAAACTCATCACCATCTGTTATTCCAAAATCAATCATCAAGACTTTGGGCAAAGGTAGTAATAATTTGAGCTGTCGCTGTGGGAATTGGGGTCCAGAACCTGATAGGAAGAGTTTAGAGTAATGTAAGAAATACTCTGTAATTTAATTAAGGGAAGAGAGACTATTGAGCAGATTCAGTTTGTATTCAAGTGGTCAAAGCAAGATGTTAAATATTGCAATCAGTTCTGCTTCAAGAAAAATCCGGTTATTAGCAGCGACCTAACTGACTGAGATTCAGAATCAGTTCCAGAGACTCACTGAGTTGGTCCTTAAACATTGCAAATCTAAACTGGGAATGTTGAAGCTATTGAACTGTGAGGGCATCACAGATTAATCAGCTCTCATTCAAGCAGAGCACAAGTGTGGAGGGGTCTCACTTTCACAATCAGACAATTTGTCTTTCTCTCCACACTCAACCATGGCCTGGCACACAATTATTCCCAATTTGTCACTTTAGTTTCGATCGAATAGATACCTCTGCACTGAGCACCAATTGGCATTGCAAATCTAAGCAACTAAAGACTATGATTTTGGAAGCATTGAGTCACAATTCACTTTGGGATCAGAGATAAACTGCCCTCAACATCCATGTTGTGGTGGCGAAACATCACAAGCCTGGATATTTTGGCAGGTAAAATACATGGGGTTATAGGGATAATGTGGGATTGTTGGCAATGCAGATTTGATGGGCTGAATGGCCTCCTTCTGCACTGTCAGAATTCTATGATCCCATAACCCTATGATTTTTTAAGGCAGAAGTAGATAGATTTTTGATAAACAAGGAGGTGGAAGGTTATTGGGGTCAGCAGAGTGTGGGCTTAGGTTCCAATTAGATCAGCCATGACTTTATTGAATAACAGAGCAGGTGAGAGGGGCCGAGTGGCCTTCTGCACCTCATTTGTACATTTGTGTGAGAATATTTGTTGCATGTTTTTGTTTTTTTGTCTCTTTATTGAATTAGTCTCTGCTGTTTTTGAGTGAATGTCTCTTTGAGAATGCCCGGTATTAATATTTCAGTTCCATTCACTGGATTTCTGGAATGTCTCCATTTCGATCCTGTCTGATTTCATTATCCTTCTACTCAGAGGAATTTAAAAATTTTCAGTTCCAAATATCTCAGCTGATGTTTTATGTCCTCTCAAAGGTATTTGATAAAATATCTCTTCAGAAGGCTTCAAAGAACAGGAATCTGCGAGCAATATCTTAGGCTGACAGCTGATGAACGAGGATCAAGACAATAAAACCAAAATACTGCAGAAGCTGGGAATCTGAATTAAAACAGAAAATGCTGGAAAAACCTCAACAGGTGGTTTGTGTGGAGAGAGAAACAAAGAGTTAATGTTTGGAGGCTGCCTAATTCTTCAGAGATAAGGGGGTGTAGGTTGAGCGTTGGGTGGGGAAGTTGATGGGTGTATAGGGTTGGGGAGTGGGTAGGGGATGTATGAGGGTTTGTAGGATTGAGGGTGGGTGGAGTGGAGGGGTGTGAGTGTGTAGGATTGAGGGGTGGGTGGGTATTAGGGTTGGGGGGCTAGGTGGGGAAGAGTGTGGGGTGGGGGTGGTGTGGGAGTGTCTAAGATTGGGGGGCTGGGTGGAAGGGAGTGTGAGGTGAGGGAGTATGGAATGGGGGGGTCAGTGGAATAGGAGGAGCAAGATAGATAGAGATAGATGAGAGTTCAGGAGAGATTTGATAAAGATGTTGTAGGCACAAGACAATGATAGTGTTAAAGAGTAGCGGATGAGCTAATGGAGGCATTAAGGTTAGATATTAGGACGCGTTAAACATCGAATAAGGATTTCATATCACTCTGAGAAAGCAATATTTAAGAACAAATGGCAGATGGTCTGACGAGGAGAGGTTGGGGAAAAGATTGAATTTTAAAATGGGATCAGGAAGGAGCAGGGATCTGATGGTTTGAAGTTGTCTGGACTCAATGTTGAGGCCAGAAGGCAGTGAAGTACCCAATCAGAACAGTGCTCCTCAAACTGAAGTTTGAACAAAACCCAAACTGTAAAGTTATTATAAAACTAAATTCCTTTAAACTTTACCAAGTTACTACAAAGTATCAAACTCTACTATATAAACCTTAGCGCGTGAGCTATCAGACTTCCATTACACACAAAGTATTCGACCTCAGTTTTCCTTCATTTTACACAGAGGGTAGAATCTCTGATCTACTTTGTTATACTCACAAATATTCAAAAGTTACCTAAAGCTTCACAAAAAGTATCCAAACTCATGACTTGGATTTAGGTACAGCCCGTCTCGGGGTGAGATGATCTGACTCCTCTCAATGGATTTTGTCCTGGATTTGGGGTCTTGCTGTGATAGTTATTCCTGCAGGTTGTGACAATGTTTCTGTGTCTCCTTCTTACACAAATCATGTTTCCAGTTATGCGCTCACAGACAAACCCTAATCAATCATTATCTTCTTGGTCACCCACTGAACTATTGAAACCCCACAGTGCAGAGTGAGACCATTTGACACATTGAGTGTGCAGTGATTCTCAAAAAAGCATCTTACGGACGCTCCCCCCATCCTCCCCCTCCCTGTCCCTTTATCTCACACATTTACAACCTAACTACACATGTTTGGAAGTGTGACAGGAAACCAGAGCGCCACAGGAAACCCATGCAGACACAGGGAGAATGTGCAGACTCCATATGAAGAGACCACTCACTGTTCAATATATAGCAACAAACACTGTCCAATCAGCTTCTAGGCCTGTTTTCCATGGCGCATCCTGTTCTGATACAGAGTTAGATTTTTTTTAACCACCAGGCTTCGCTGGGGTCTCTCTGGATACAGTAAGAAGTCTTAATACCAGATTTAAAGTCCAACAGATTAATTTGCTAGCAAAGACCATTACCTTTTCTAAGTGACTTACCCGATGAAGGAGCAGTGCTCTGAAAACAAGTGACTTTTGCTACCAAATAAACCTCTTGGACTTTAACCTGGTGTTGTGAGACTTCTTACTGTGTTTACCCCAGTCCAACGCCGGCATCTCCACATCATAGCTCTTTGGAAACCTGTCAGGCTGCAGGAAGGTGAGGTTTGCACCGGCTCAATGTAATTTCCTTATTCCAAAAGGGAGGGAAACACAAACAGATAACTATAGACCAGTTAGATTAATATCTGTCATTGGAAATATGTAAGAGTCCATTTTAAAGGATATAATAGCAGAGCATTTAGAAATATTTATCATATACAGGCAGAGTCAACATAGCTTCATGAAGGAGAAATCATGTCTGAAAAACTTATTAGAATTCTTTGAGGTGGTAACAGGCAGGATAAATAAAAGGGACCAGTGTATACAATACACATGGGCTTTCAAAAAGCATTTCATAAAATGCAGTTGATAAAAACACTTGATTTTTGCTGCAATTGTATAGAGCTTTGGTGAGGCCACGCCTGGAATATTGTGTGCAATTTTGGTGTCTTTATCTGAGGAAGGATGTTCACAGAGAGAGTACAGCAAGAGTTTATCAGGCTGATTTGGGATGTCGTATGAGGAGAGACTAGGATTATATTCACTGGAGTTTAGAAGAGTGAGAGGGGATCTCACAGAAACTTAGAAAATTCTAACAGGGTTCGATTCAGAAAGAATATTTCCAGTGGTGGGGAGTCCAGAACTGGTGAGGAGGCAGGTAAGGAGCAATCATATTTTGAGGATGAGGTAAACCTTTTAGGACTGAGGTGAGGAGAAATTACTTCATCTAGAGGATGGTGAGTGTGTGAAACTCACTCCCACAGAAAGTAGTTGAGGCCAAAACATTGTCTGATTTCTAAGAAAAGTTAAATATAGTTCTAGAGCTAAAGGGATCAAGGGATGCGGGAGGGGAGGGGAGGGGGAATCAGGATATTGAATTCGATGATGAGCTATGATCAAAATGAATGGCAGAGGAGGTGTGAAGGGCCGATTGGCCTCCTGTTTTGAGTCTCTATGTTTCTATAAAGTACCCGCACAAAAAGTATTTACAATAAGAGCCCATAGTGTTGGAGTAGTGTAATAATATAGATGGAGGATTGGCTAACTGACAAACTGAGTTAGGAGAAGAGGAGCATTTTTGGGGTGGCAACCTGTAACAGGGATCAGTGCTGGGGCCACAATTATTGACAATACATATTAATGACTTGGATGGGGGAAGTGATTGTTCTCTTACCAGATTTGCAGATGACACAAAAATAGGTGAGAAGGCAAGTAATGAGAATGACACAATGTGTCTACAAAGGGATATAGACAGGTTAAGTGTGGGAAAAAGCTTAGCAGGTGGAAAATAATAAAGGAAAATGCACTTTGGTAGGAAGAATAAAGGAGTTGAATATTATTTAAATGGAGATGAGCAGGAAGGAGGCAGAGGGGTGAGTGATGCACCTTCCACGATTTCAAGGGAAGGTGCTGAGGGAATAAGATAGAGAGTTTGGTGTGATGGACAGAGTGGTCCTTACAGGATACTAACAAAGGGATGAGGGGTGTAGGAAATTGGTAGAAATGGGGGAGGATCCTTTGAATGCAGAGGCTGGTGGAGTGAAAAATGTGAATAAGAGAGGAACCTTGTCATGATTCTGGGATGGAGGGGAGAGGTTGAGGTAGAGAGGCAGGAAATAAGTCAAACTCAGTTGAATATCTGGTTAACCAGAGTCTGGGGATAACCTCTGTAGAGAGAAAAAAACATACCTGTCAGAAGCTCCGTTTTAGAGGTAGAATTGTGATGTAGGTGCTGAAACTGGGAGAATAGGCTGGAGTTTTTCCAGGGAGCAGTGTGTGAGGAGCTGTAGTGGAGGTACCTATGGGAGTTGGTGGGTTTTGATGAATATTGGTGATCAGTCAATCACCAGAAATGGAGAGAGGTGAAGGAAGGGAAAGGAAGTGTTGGAGATGGATCGTGTGAAGGTGAGAAGGAGAGCGATTGGGAAGCGGAATCATTACATTTTTCCACGTCCACTCAAGAGCAAAAAGTGTCTCTGAAATAGCCATCAGTGCAATGGAGAAAGAGTTTTGGGAGGGGGCATGAGTGGGATTGGGACAGGGAATGTTCCACAGACCCTACAAAGAGAGAGGGATAAGTGGGACCCATGCTTGTGCCCGTAGCTGGAGGAAGTGGGACAAGTTAAAAGAAAAATTGTTGAGCGAGAGAAGCAGTCCAAGCAGCTGGAGATGATTAAGAATTGTCTGTAGACTGAGTTACATCCTGAGTGATTCAAACAAGAGACATTCACTCACAAGTAAATCTTAAAGGTATATATTGGTTAATCTAGTGTTTTCAATGGGGTATTAAAGGTGCTATATAAATTCAATTTATTGTTGATGTTATTGACATTTGGCAATCACAAGTATTTACAAGTGATTAGTGCCACTGTTTCCCCAAATTGTGTACATTCCTCCCCGGTCACAGTCCATTCTTGTTCACCTGTTGGTGACTAGCTCCAAGGGGTCGTGGTTCTGATTCTGATCTTTGTCTGACCTGCATTATTTTTCTCTTACAGTTTATTGCTTTTGTGTCCCTCTTTTTCATCCTCTTGTCAATCACCGCCTTTTGCCTTGAGACACACGAAGCTTTCAACAAGGTCATTAACTTAACAGAATCTACAGGAGATGGGAACAGCACTGAACTGGTGAATGTGCATGAAGTAGTGACAGAACCCGCCCTCATGTATGTGGAAGGAGTATGTGTCATTTGGTTCACCCTGGAGTTCTTGCTCCGTATTTCCTTCTGTCCCAATAAACTGTTGTTTGTTAAGAATATGCTGAACCTCATTGACTTTGTGGCCATTCTGCCCTTCTATCTAGAACTGGCACTTCATGGGTTAACCTCCAAGGCAGCAAGGGATGTTCTGGGCTTCCTTCGAGTCGTCAGGTTTGTCCGGATTCTACGGATCTTCAAGCTGACCCGGCACTTTGTGGGATTGAGAGTGTTGGGACATACCTTAAGAGCCAGCACCAATGAGTTCCTCTTACTTATCATCTTCCTCGCTCTGGGAATCCTCATTTTTGCCACAATGATTTACTATGCAGAGAGGCTGGGAGAAAGCCCCAACACTGAGAGCCCCACTCACTTTAAAAATATCCCGATTGGCTTCTGGTGGGCAGTCGTCACCATGACTACCCTTGGTTATGGTGACATGTACCCCCAGACATGGTCAGGTATGTTGGTGGGGGCACTGTGTGCCCTGGCTGGTGTGCTGACCATTGCGATGCCCGTGCCAGTCATTGTCAATAACTTTGGGATGTATTATTCTTTGGCAATGGCCAAACAAAAACTCCCCAAGAAACGCAGGAAACACATTCCCAGTGGAGCGCATGATAAGTCTTTGGAACACTGCAAGTCACCACTGAACTCTCCAATGGACAGCAGCCCGAGTGAGAGCAGAACCTTTGCTGCTGAAGTGATCAAAGGGAGGATGAGTTCAGGTAGGACATGAATCCAGTTTCATTTCAGAGCTTGTATGTGAGCAGCTTTGCTTTGCTGCCTTTGTATCATTCCAGTGGATGTTGTTATCACTCTGAGTCACGGGCGAAGGGGCACGGTCTCATATTACTCCTTAAAGACTTTCTCAAGGTATTGATTCGATGCTCAGGGTGATGGTGTCTCAAAGCCAGCAAGTATCTGAAGAGAGAGGAAGAAATCGAATGAATTAGGGACAGGAAGGGAAATGAAAGAAAGAGAGAGCGCAAAAAGGAAAATGTAAGAAAAAAAACGTTAGAAAGACCAAAGAGCAAAGAAAAGTACAGCACAGGAACAGGCCATTTGGCCCTCCAAGCCCATGCTGATCGTGATACTCTAACTAAACTAAAAAAAACCCTCTGCTCTTACTCAGTCCGTATCCCTCTATTCCCTCCCTATTCATGTATCCATCCAGATGCATCTTAAATGTTGTTAATGTGCCTGTCTCCACCACCTCCTCTGGCAGTGCATTCCAGGCACCCACCTCTCTCTGTGTGAAAAACCTTCTCAGGACATCTCCCTTAAACTTTTGCCCTCTCATCTTGAACTGTACCTTCTTGTAATTGACACTTCCAGCCTCAGAAAAAGCTTCTGACCATCCACCCTGTCTGTGCCTTTCATCATTTTGTAGTTCTTCCTTCAGCCTTTGTCTTTCCAGTGAAAACGATCCTAGTTTATTCAACCTTTCCTCATTGTCACCTCCCTCGAGACCAGGTAACGTTCTGGTGAACCTTCTTTGCATGCTTTCCAAAGCCTCCATGTTCCTCTGATAATGTGGCAACCAGAACTGCATGCAATACTCCAAATGCAGCCTAATCAAAGTTTTACACGGCTGCAATAAGATTTCCCAACTCCTGATCCCTGCAGAACACCACTAGCTACAGATCTCCATTCTGAAATTATACTCTGTGTTCTATAACCAAGCCAGTTCTGTATCCATCCAGACAGCCCATGCTGAATCTAATGTAATTTTAGTTTTTGTACCAGACTATCATGTGGTACCTTGTCAAACACCTTACTGATGTCCATAGAAACTACATCCATAATCCTTCCAGAGATTGTTTTAGGGATAAGGATGTTCAGTTATTACAGAAAGTTTGAAAGGGTTAGGAATATTCTCTTTAATGCACAGAACATTGGGAGATTTGATAGCAGGATGTAAGCTTTTAATGAATAAATGGAGGAACTGTTAGCCCTGAGCAAGAGGTGGGTAAGTAGACAAAGGCAAGTTTTAAATGATTAGTAAAAGCAACATGCCTGTGATTAGAACATAGAACATAGAACATTACAGCACAGAACAGGCCCTTCGGCCTTCGATGTTGCGCCGACCAATATAAAAAGCAATGCCCCTCCAAACTAAACCATTCCCTTCTCTTCCATATACTTATCAACTAACCTCTTAAACGCCACCAAACTTGGCGCATCTACAACAGCTGCAGGCAGGGCATTCCACTCCCGAACCACCCTTTGGGTAAAGAACCTACCTCTGATATCCGTCCTATAACTATCACCCCTTAATTTAAAGCTGTGTCCCCTCGTGCTAGCTTTCTCCATCCTAGGAAAAAGGCTATCACTGTCCACCCTATCTAAACCTCTAATCATCTTATATGTTTCAATAAGGTCTCCTCTTAGCCGCCTTCTTTCTAACGAAAACAACCTCAATCCCTCAGCCTCTCTTCATAAGACCTGCCCTCCATACCAGGCAACATCCTGGTAAACCTCCTCTGTACCCTCTCCAATGCCTCCACATCTTTCTTATAATGTGGGGACCAGAACTGCACACAATACTCCAAGTGCGGCCGCACTAGAGTTTTGTACAGTTTCAACATGACGTTGCGGCTCCGAAATTCAATCCCTCTACCAATAAAAGCCAAGACTCCATATGCCTTCCTAACAACCTTCTTGACCTGACTGCCTACTTTCAGGGATCTATGCACATACACACCAAGATCCCTCTGTTCATCTAGACTACTAAGAATCCTACCATTTGCCCTATACTCTACACATTTATTATTTCTGCCATAGTGCATTACCTCACACTTTTCCACATTAAACTCCATTTGCCACCTCTCGGCCCAGCTCTGCAACTTGTCCAAGTCCCTCTGCAAACTATAACACCCCTCTTCACTATCTACCACTCCACCGACTTTAGTGTCATCTGCAAATTTACTAATCCTGATTACTAATTAGGAACTTCCTGTAATCTGGAAAGTGCTGTCATCTGGAACATGTTGTGATCTGGAACGTGCACCGTGATCTGGAATGTGCCGTGATCTGGAACATTGTGTTTGAAAGGATGGTGGGACCAGATTCAATAGGAAATTTCAAAAGAGAATTAGAAAAAATGAGCAAGGATTGTGGAAAGAGCAAGAGTTTGGGAGTAATTGGTTAGTTGTTTCAAAGAGATAGCACTGGTGTGAAAGGCAGAATGCCCTCCATTTGTGCCACAAGAATCTGTTTTTCTTTATTCATTTATAGGACATGGTCATTCATGTTTAGACCAGCATTGATTGCCTACCCCAGTTACTTAGAAAGAAAGAGAAAAGAAGCAGGGGTAGGCCATTCAGTCCTTTGAACCTACCCCACCATTTCTCAGAGATGAGGAGAAATGTGTGCACCCGGAAAGTGGTCAGCGTCTTGGAATCGCTACCACAGATAACAGTTGAGGCTGAAGTTTGTATGTTTTCAAGAAGTAGTTAGATATAGTACTTGGGGCAAAAGGGAGGTGGGATCGGACTATTGAGTTGGATGATCATGAATGGTGAAGCAGGCATGATGAGTGAATTGCTTCTTGCTGCTCCTATTTTCTATGTTTTTATTATCCATCACAATACACCATTCTCAATTCCTGCACTTTAATTTTACATATTAAAATTTGCTGGACTCTGGGGTGGTTCCCACAGATTCAAAAACAGCAAATCTGATACCACTGTTTAAAAATGGAAGTAGACAAAAGACAGGTCACTATAGGCCGGTTAGCTTAACTTCTGTAGTAGGGAAAATGCTTGAATCTCTCATCAATGAAGAAATAGTGAGATCTGGATAGAAATTGTCCCATTGGTAAGACACAGCATGGGTTCATGAAGGGCAGGTCATGTTTGACAAATTTGGTGGAATTCTTTAAGAACATTACATGTGCAGTGGACAATGGGGAACCTGTGGATGTGGTGTATCTGGATTTCCAGAAGGCATTTGACAAGATACCACACCAAAGGCTGCGACATAAGATAAAGGTGCACGATGTTATGGATGATGTATTAGCATGGAAAGAGGATTGGATAACTAACAGAAAGCAAACAGCAGGGTAAATGGGTGTTTTTCTTGTTGGCAATCAGTGACTAGTGGTGTGTCTCAGAGATTAGTGTCGGGCAATTGTTTACAATTTACATCAATGATTTGGAGTTGGGTATCAAGTGTAGTGTGTCAAAATTCACAGATGACACTAAGATGAGTGGCAGAGCAAAATGTGCAGAGACAGTGAAAGGCTGCAAAACGATATAGATAGTCTAAGTGAGTGGGCAGGGGTCTGGCAGATGGAGTACAATGTTGGTAAATGTGAGGTCATCCATTTTGGTAGGAATAACAGCAAAATGGACTATTATTTAAATGGTAAAACATTGCAGCATGCTGCTGTGCAGAGGGACCTAGGTGTCCTTGTGCAGGAATCTCAAGGAGTTGGTTTCCAGTTGCAGCAGGTAATTAAGAAGACAAATGCAATTTTGTCCTTTATTATGAGAGAGATGGAGTTTAAAAACAGTGAGGTTATGTTGCAGCTGTATAAGACGCTGGTGAGGCCACACTTGGAGTACTGTGTACAGTTTGATCTCCTTACTTGAGAAAGGATATACTGGCACTGGGGTTGTACAGGGGAATTCATTGAGTTGATTCCAGAGTTGAGAACATTGGCTTATGATAAAGAGTAAGTGGACTGGGATTATACTCATTGGAATTCAGAAGAAATGAGGGGAGATCTTATACAAACATATTAGATTATGAAGAGAATAGACAAGATAGAAGCAGGGAAGTTGTTTCCACTGGTGAGTGAAACTAGAACTAGTGGGCATAGCCTCAAAATAAGGGGAAGTAGATTTAGGACTGAGTTGAGAAGGAACTTCTTCACCCAAAGGGTTGTGAATCTGTGGAATTCCCTGCCCAGTGAAGCAGTTGAGGCTACCTCATTGAATGTTTTTAAGGCAAGGATAGATAAATTTTTGAACAGTAAAGGTTATGGTGAATGGGTGGGTAAGTGGAGCTGAGTCCATGAAAAGATCAGCCATGATCTTATTGAATGGTAGAGCAGGCTCGAGGAGCCAAATGGCCTACTCCTGCTCCTAGTTCTTATGTTTGTATGTGGGACTTTGTGATAAGGATCATTGCAAACAAAACAGAAATGTTGGTGAATGCAAGATTTAGTGAGAGGGAGGAACTGAAGGAAATCAGGATTAGCTGGAAAATGATGTTGGAGAAATTGCTGGGATTGAGGGCTGATAATTTGATTTGATTTAGTATTGTCACATATATTAACATACAGTGAAAAGAATTGCTTCTTGTAGACAAAGCCTACCATTCATAGAGAAGGAAAGGAGAGAGTGCAGAATGTAGTGTACGGGGGATAACTCCCCAGGACCTGATAATCACCATTCCAGAATACTGAATTAAGTGGATACATTGGCGATTATCTTCCAAGATTCTATAAATTCTGGAATATAGAAACAAAAAGCAGAAGTAGGCCATTTGGCCCTTCAAGCCTGCTCTGCTATTCATTTTGATCATGAGTTTTCATCAAATTCAATATCATGATCCACCCTTCCTCCTATATCTCTTTAACCCAAAGAGCTATATTTGGAGTCATAGATTCATAGAATCCTAGAGGTTTACAGCGTGGAAACAGGCCCTTCAGCCCAACATGTCCATGCTCCCTCTTTTTTTTAAACCATTAAGCTAGTCCCCACTGCCTGCATTTGGCCCATATCTGTCTATACCCGTTGTATCAATGTAACTGTCTAAATGTTTTTTAAAAGATAAAATTGTTCCTGCTTCTATTACTACCTCGTTCCAGACACTCACCACTCTGTGTGTGAAAAAAATTGCCCTCTGGACCCTTTTGTATCTCTCCTTTCTCACCTTAAACCTCTGCCCTCTAGTTTCATACTTCTCTATCTTTGGGAAAAGATATTGACTATCTAGCTGATCTGTGCCCCTCATTTTTTTATAGACTTCTTAAATCACCCCTCAGCTTCCTATGCTCCAGAGAAAAAAGTTTTAGTCTATCCAGCCTCTCCTTATAACTCAATCCATCAAATCCTGGTTTCTTCTTCTTGAAATCAGATAATGTTTTGGCCTCAACTACTTTCGGTGGGAGTGAATTCCACACATTCACCAGTCTCTGGGTGAAGAAATTTCTCCTCACCTCAGCTGTAAAAGGTTTTCCCTTATCCTCAAACTCTGACCCCTAGTTCTGGATTCCTCCACCATTGGGAACATTCTTTCTGAATCCACCCTGTCTAACCCTGTTAGAATTTTATAAGTTTCTATGACATCCTGTCTCTCTTCTAAACTCCAGTGAATATAATCTTAATTGACTTAATCTCTCCTCATATCACAGACCTGCCATTCCAGAAATTAGCCTGGTAAACTTTCGCTTACTCCGTCTATAGCAAGGACAACCTTCCTCAGATAAGGAGACCAAAACTGCACACAATATTCCAGATGTAGCCTCACTGACATTCTATACAATTGCAGCAAAACATCCCTATTTCTATACTCAAACCCTCTTGCTATGAAGGCCAACAACATACCATTTGCCTTTTTTACTGCCTGCTGTACCTTACGTTCAGTGACTGATACGTGAGAACTCCAAGATCTCACTAAGTATCCACCTCTCTCAATTTATATCCATTCAGGTAATAATCTGCCTTTCTATTATTGCTGCCAAAGTGGATAACCTCACATTTATCCATATTGTACTGCATTTCCATGCAGATGCCCACACACTCAGCCTGTCCGAATGACGCTGAAGTATCTCTGCATCTTCCTCACAGCTCCGCCCAACTTTGTATCATCTGCAGATTTGGAGATAATGCATTCAGCTCCCTCTTCCAAATCATTAATATATAATGTGAAGAGTTGGGTTCCTAGCACAGACCACTGTAGAACCCCATAGTCACTGACTGCCAATCAGAAGAAGACCTATTTATGCCAACTCTTTGCTTCCTATCTGCTAACCATCTTTCTATCCATCTCAAAACATTACCTGCAATCCCATATTCTTTAACTTTACTTAGAAGTCTGTTATGTGAGACCTTGTTGAAAGCTTTCTGAAAGTCTAAATAAATATATCCACTGGTTCTCCTGAGTCAACTCGACTAGTTACATCCTCAAAAAATTCCAATAGATTCATCAAGCATGATTTCCCTTTTGTAAATCTATGCTGACTTTGATTATACTACTGCCTTCGAAATGCCAAGTTACTAAATCCTTGATAATGGACTCCAGCAACTTCCCAGTATTGACGTTAAGCTTGCTGGCTTATAGTTCCCTGTTTTCTCTCTATTTCCCTTTTTGAATAGCAAGCTTACATTAGCTACCCTTCAATCTGTAGGAATTATTCCAGACTCCAAAGAAATTTGGAAGATAACCACCAATGGAATTACTATTTCCAGGGTTACTTTCTTAAGTACTCTGGTGAAGATTATCAGGACTGGAGATTTATCCACTTTCAATCCCATTCATTTCCCCAAAGAAATTGCTCTATTAGAGCTGATTTCCTTCAGCTCCTCATTACATTCTAGAATGTAAAGTATTGTAGAATTTTCCCACTGCCATCATCAAGTTCATTGATCTGTTGTTCCCTGTTTTCTCTCCATCTCCCTTTTTAAATAATGAGGTTACATCAACTACCTTCCAATCTGTGGAAACTGTGAACTTAGTTCATTGGACACAGGTGGCTGTGCTTTTAGCTAAAGGCATGCATGTGGCAATGAAGGATGTTGCTGACATGCATATGGTAATGTACTCCACCCCTACATATGTGTGGTAGTGCACACATGTCCTGACACATGTATGATAGTAAACCTGGTGTGCATGTGACAAAACAGATCACTCCTAACTCGTGTGATAGTGGCCACACATGTGTGGTAGAGCATGAATCTCCTGACATCCTTGTGGCAAAGCACGCATCTCCTGACACGTGTGGCAGACCATGTATCTCCTGACATACATGTAGCAGAGCACGCTTCTCCTGACACGTATGTGGCAGAGCACGCTTCTCCTGACACGTATGTGGCAGAGCACGCTTCTCCTGACACGTATGTGGCAGAGCACGCTTCTCCTGACACGTATGTGGCAGCAGTCTCCTGACATGTGGAGCACGCTTCTCCTGACACGTATGTGGCAGAGCACGCTTCTCCTGACACGTATGTGGCAGAGCACGCTTCTCCTGACACGTATGTGGCAGAGCACGCTTCTCCTGACACGTATGTGGCAGCACATTCAGCTCCTGCGTGCTATTTGCTGCATCATCTTCTATCTCTATAGGTTTCACCAGTGGCTCCTGAGCAGTGACTATGTTATTTTCCCTTTCACTTTGTGGTTTGTTTTGACTGGGGACAGTGATGATGTTTGATGAATGAGAGTTACTGAATGAACTTCTGTATATATTCCAAGACTCAAAACAGAATGGTGAAACGAACATGGCTTTATCTGAGGAAGAATGTGCTGCTCTGAATCAGCCACCAACTCCTGACGAGAATCCAACACGTAAACATCCCAGAGAGAGAAACAAGAAAGGGTCAACCTGCTTCTTACTGACACCAGGTGAGTTCACTGTTGGAGGACAGGATGAGGAATATTTGATGACTTCCTTTGAGGGGTATTTGGGGGTCAGGGGAGATTAATTTGGGCAGATGGTGGTGATGGCGACCCTCCCATCCTCTCACTTCAATTCCAATTACATCCATTGCAGCAAGGCCAGTGATTGGCCAATTGTAGTCCTGCAGAGGCCACTGAAAGATCTTGTCTTGCCATTGGTGGAGGACTTGCTTGTGAGTACATACTGGCACAGGTCAGCCTGAGTGTCCAAGCGGGCAGTGGGAGGAGCAGGGGGTGATCTCAGTGCCCGATCTAGGGAGCTGGGAGAGGGTAGCAAGGTGCAGCCAGGGCCAGCCCTGTACCCTACGTCTGTACCCTAATCCAGCGTCACTCAGGGTGGGTCTTGAAGTCACTGTGGAATGTGGGTGGCTGCAGTACCAGAAACAGCCACTCTGCCCAGTGGCACTGATGGGCAAGGCATAGCTTAGCCTCTGGCTGGCAGCTTTCACAAGTGGGGTCGGGGGGAGGGGGAGGCCCCTAGCTGCTTGACCAGCTGCTCATTGGCTGTCCCAAATGGAGTCAACACAAAGCCTTCGCCAGTCATTAATGCTAACTCCCCACCCCCCACACACGCTGACACACACCCACACACCACACACCCACACACCCACACACCCACACACCGCACACCACACACTTACTCACTCTCACTCGCACTCTCACTCTCCACTCGCACTCGCACTCGCACTCGCACTCGCACTCGCACTCGCACTCGCACACACTCTCTCGCGCACACACTCTCTCGCGCACACACTCTCTCGCGCACACACTCTCTCGCGCACACACTCTCTCGCGCACACACTCTCTCGCGCACACCTCTAGGCCACACTCTCTCGCGCACACACTCTCTCGCGCACACACTCTCTCGCGCACACACTCTCTCGCGCACACACTCTCTCGCGCACACACTCTCTCGCGCACACACTGACACACTCGCACTCACATGTGTGTGCGCGCACACTCGCACTCACATGTGTGTGCGCGCACACTCGCACTCACATGTGTGTGCGCGCACACTCGCACTCACATGTGTGTGCGCGCACACTCGCACTCACATGTGTGTGCGCGCACACTCGCACTCACATGTGTGTGCGCGCACACTCGCACTCACACACTGATTATACACTGGCAGTCACATGTGCTCATTTACACATATACTCTCACACACACACGTACACATTCATATACATACACACACACATACATTCGCACAAACACATACACACACTCACTGTACCGACACTGATTCTCACCCAACACACTTACTCACAAACTCTCACACATTTGCAAGCACACATGCACACACTTCCACGCACATAATCACGAGTGGCACGATGGCACAGTGGTTAGCACTGTTGCCTTACAGCACCAGGGATCCGGATTTGATTCCCGGTTTGGGTGACTGTCTGTGTGGAGTTTGCACTGTGTGGAGTCTCCCTGTGTCTGCACAGGTTTCCTCCGGGTGCTCCAGTTTCCTCCCACAGTCCAAAAGACATGTTGGTTAGGGTGCATTGGCCATGCTAAATTTTCCCTCAGTTGCTGGAGTATGGCAACTAGGAGATCTTCACAGTAAGCTCATTGCAGTGTTAATGTAAGCCAACTTGTGACTAATACATACATAAACATAAACATAAAAAACAAAGACACACTCACATTCTCACACTTACACACACACACACACACTTACACACACACACTCTTACACACACACACACACTCTTACACACACACACACACACACACACGCACACTTACACACACAACACAACACCACGCGCGCACACACGCACACACACATTAATATACATTCACCTCACACACACACGCACACACACACACGCACACTTACACACACACACGCACACACACGCGCGCACACACTTATATACATTCACCTCACACACATACAAGCACACGCACACACAAACACACTCACGCTTTCATACATTCACAGTCATCAACACATGCATACCTACACACTCAAAACACCATATACACAACCATGCACACACAATCACAAAGACACACACTTTCTCACATTCTGACACACACACAGACACACACTCACACGCATAGATACCCTCTGTCTCATACTGTCTTTCCCTCACACTCTCTCTCATTCTGTCTCACTCTCTCTCGCGCGCCCTCTCTCTCGCGCCCTCTCGCGCGCGCGCCCTCTCTCTCACGCGCCCTCTCGCGCGCGCGCCCTCTCTCGCGCGCGCACTTTCTCTCGCGCGCACTCCCTCTCACACCCATATATATTTTTGCCAACTTCCCTTTCAGTGCTCTTGCCGAGCCTGTTGACTCATGCACCATGCTAAGCTAACCTGAGGAATTCTCTCTCTTTTACCTTTGTTATATTTTCTGCTGTTTTATTTTTGACCAGCAGAGAGTTGCAAAGATGTGCTGAAAGGTAACTACACTCAAGCAGAAGTGATCACCCTCTCTTAATGCCAAATAGCAGAGGTTAGAGGGCAAAGGACGAGATTCAATGCTTTATCCAAAATCCAATTTGGAGGAATGAAATGGAACCGGATGCTGCAATCTGGGCCAAAGATCAGAATCCCAGAATTATTGAACGCACATAATGATTAAATGTGTTGTAATATCTATATCATTCTTTCAAAGCATGAGTGCATGGCGGTTCTGTAAAATATGTATTATGAAGAAAATAAATCTATATATATATCTATACATTTCTATATATAAACTATAGGCATTTGTTAACATTCTTATTCACAATGTGCAAAGAATTCCAGCAATAGATTACTGGTCCTTATTTTCTCATTAATTGGACATTTTATACTTGTCTGTATTGTATAATGTTGAATCAGGAGATGTACAAGTTTTATCTCCAAAAGTGCTTTAATGTGAAGACTGTTAGATTTCAGTTTGATGTGTACCCTAGCAACAAAGTTAAAACATCAAAAATTCTTTGAAGTAAATGATATTCTCTGGTGTCCCGAGTCTTTTCTCAGCACTGAACCCAGTCAGGTCCCTGTCTCGTGATGTGAATTTATTCTTGTCAGTGAACCCAATCAGAAGGAGCTGTCTGCGTCTGAAATAAATTGAGAAAATGCTGGAAGTATGCAGCAACATTAGGGTAAAGAGAGGAAATGAAAACCATGGGCTGTGGCTGAAAGATTAACCTGATTGATTAGCTGTATTTTTCCAGACTATTCTTGATATTCTAAACAAGGATAGACGTCAGTGGGAAACTGTGACGTCAGTATGTTTGATAGGTTACGTTTCTGTGCCTGTTCTATGAGCTGTAATGTTCCATGTTCTGTGTCTCTGGCAATAACACTTGTTTATATGTTGGTTTAGCATGAACCTGTACAATCGTTCTTGTGTGGAAATAAAGAGCTAAATTTTTCAAATTAACTTTTCTGTGTTTCATGTTTTATGTCTCAAAAAGAATATAGTTACAAACATTCAGAACAATAGAACAGAAACAGAAGCCATTCAGCCAATTATATCTGCACTTTTTTTTAAAAAAGCTATCCAATGATCACCCTGTTCTTTGCATAGAGTCTACTTTTTAAATATTTATCCAATTACCTTATGAAGCATTTCATTGAATCTGCTTCTAGCGCCTTTTGAGCAGCACACTCCAACTTGTCCAGCCTCCTTCAGAGCTTTGTGTATCTACACTGAAATGATACGCAGGTTAGGTGACCATGATAAATTGCCCCTTAGTGTCAGGAGGATTAGTGGGGTGAATACAGGGGGTTATAGGGGATGGGGCCTGGATGGGATTGTTGTCAGTGCAGGCTTGATGGGCCGAATGAGATTCTATGATTCTAGATCATTCCCCCACTCACATTGCACCATTTAATTTATATTGATTCTTCTTTCTTACAAAATGTTTCACTTTGCCTTTCTCAGCAATAAATTTCATCTATCTTTGTCTGTCCATTTAACTGTTTCTCTGTATCAGCCAGCAATATTTTCCTGCATTGTTATTACATTTCCAAGTGTTGTGGCATCTGCAAGCTTTGAAATTCTGCCTGTATTTTTCAGTTGAGGTCATGAATATCTTTCAAAGAGCAAATCTGAAGAGAATGAAATGTGACAAATACTCAGAGTTAGTGGCCCAGGATTCGAAAAGAGAAAATTGCAGAGGTATTGGAAGTGCTGGCTATGAATTTCCAAAACTGCTTCCATTTGTGAATGGTCCCATTAGATTGGAAATGTCACAGAGAGAAGAACAACAAACATCAGGTCAGTTAACCAAACATCAGCAGTTGAGATAATGCTGCAAATAATGGTTATGATCAGATAAATATATAAAAACGGAGCCTTGATCAGTTGGACCAGTGAGCTGGTGAATAGCAGATGAAGTTTAATTTAGACAAATGCAAGGTGATGCGTTTTGGTAGATTGACTTACTCAATTAATGGTAGGGCATTGGGGAGAGTTACACAACAAAGAGATTGAGGGGTACAGGTTCATAGCTTCTTGAAAGTGAAGTCACAGGTGGACAGAGTGGTGAAGAAGGCATTCGGCATGCTTGGTTTCTTCAGTCAGAACATTGAATACAGGAGTTGGAATGTCTTGTTGAAGTTGTACGAGACATTGGTAAGGCACTGTTCCAAGTGTGGCCTTACTACACTGTGCAATTCTGGTCACCCTATTATAGGAAGAATATTATTAAACTAGAAAGAGCGCAGAAAAGATTTACTCAGATGCTACTGGGACTTGATGATTAAGTTCTAAGGAGAGGCTGGATAGACTGGGACTTTTTTCTCAGGAGCGTAGGGGGCTGAGAGGTGATCTTATAGAGGTCTATAAAATAATGAAGGGCATAGACAAGGTAGATAGTTAATACCTTTTCCCAAAGGTAGGGGAGTCTAAAACTAGAGGGTATAGATTTAAGGTGAGAGGGGAGAAATACAAAAGTGTTCAAAAAGGCAATTTGCACACAGAGGGTGGTGAGTGTCTGGAAGAAGCAGTAATAAAGGCAGGTACAATTTTGTCTTTTAAAGAGTGTTTAGACAGTTACATGGGTACGATGGGTAGAAGAATATGGGCCAAATGTGGGCAATTTGGATTAGCTTAGTGATCTAAGAGAAAATGGTGGCATGGACAAGTTGGGCTGAAGGGCCTGTTTCCATGCTGTAAACCTCCATGACTCTATGTCTTTAAGTAGGCCATTCAGCCCCTTGAGTCTGCTCTGCCCTTCAGTAAATCATGGCTGATGTGTTTGTGTTCTGAATTCCACATTCCCATCTACCCCAGTAACCTTTCCCTTTCCAAACAAAAATCTGTCTACTTCCTTCTTAAAAATATTCAGTGACCCTCTCTTTCCACTGCCCTCTGACCCTGCTGCAGTGACCCCACTTTCCACTGCCCTCTGACCCTGCTGCAGTGACCCCTGCCCTCTGACCCTGCTGCAGTGACCCCCTGCCCTCTGAGGCAGAGTGCTCCAAAGGGCAGAGTGGAATCAAAGACAAGGTTTGAAAAAGGATTTCCATTCCTTCCCCAGAGATTGGTGCTGCAGCATTTAGAACCTGGCTCTTGAGAATTTGATGGGTGATATTTAATACTCTTCTTATGGCACGTTTGGAAATAGGGAGGATGTTTAATTGTGGGGCCCCCATCACCATCCTGTCATTGTCCTGATTAAGGCCAGAATTCTCTGACTGTTCAACCTCGCCCCCCCGCCCCCCCTGACATTGTCCACGACAATGTGAGTGGACGGAGCACTGAGCATTGTCGCCACTTTAAGACTTGAATAACAGGTTAGGTGTAAAGATGTGCATTCTAATCAGTAATCTGTAAACAGTCTGTGCTGCTATGTGTGCTATTTGAGACCAGAACACCTCATTCACCTGATGAAGAGGACAGCCTCGAAAGCTTGTGAGTTTACTATCAAATAAATAGGTTGGACTTAAACCTGGTGTTGTCAGACTTCTTACAGTGTTTACACCAATCACTGCCCAGGGTTCCCACACCAATCAATGCCCAGGGTTCCCACACCAATCACTGCCCAGAGTTCCCACACCAATCACTGCCCAGGGTTCCTACACCAATCACTGCCCAGGGTTCCTACACCAATCACTGCCCAGGGTTCCCACACCAATCACAGTTCAGGACTTCCACACCAATCACAGCTCAGGGATCCCACACCAATCACAGCCCAGGGTTCCTACACCAATCGCAGCCCAGGGTTCCTACACCAATCGCAGCCCAGGGTTCCTACACCAATCACAGCCCAGGGTTCCCACACCAATCACAGCCCAGGGTTCCTACACCAATCACAGCCCAGGGTTCCTACACCAATCATAGCCCAGGACCCCCATTGCCTGGGGATTGTTGTTGGAATTTGGATGCTGTCTGGATTGGAATGGCCTGAGAGGATTAATGAGCTGCCAATCATTGGGTAATATCAAGGCTAGATACTCACCATTTGGGAAAGGAGCAGATGGGAATAAGGAACCTGGAAGATATCTCCAAACCTGGAGTCTGCAATCGTGAAGAAATTAAAGGGTGTCTCACATTAGTGAGTATTCTACAATGAAAAGATACCTCAGGTCATTTTCCAGAGGGTTGATGGAATGGGGGTAGCAGTAGAAACCAACTTTGAAGCAAATGGAATTGATAACACACTTTCTGCTGGCAGTGAAATATGGGCAAGAAGTGGATTTGGTTGAGATTTGGATTGAGTGAGTTATAATTATTGAAACTTTGCAGAGTGTGAGTAGTAGACCAGCGAGCTTGGATGGAATAGAAATGAGACAAAGTAAAACTGATAGCTGAAAACAATCTTGCATCTTACAATTATGCCAGAAACCTTTTAGGATGTGACTGAATGGATAAGAGAAGGTCTGAATATTTTATTATTTGACATTCAGAAAACAGCCACAACAGATGATGAGAGCTAAAATGAAAAGAAATCTTGGAATTGATTAGTATCTGGCTAAAGCCTTTGTTATCCTGCCCAAAAACTGACCTTTAAATCACACTCAGAGAGCAATTTCTTCCGACACCAATGGATATATTTCTGCTATTGCATCCTGAGGGCTCTGTGTTGGTATTCTGTTAGGATGTAAAGAGGCCGGCGTTGGACTGGGGTAAACACAGTAAGAAGCCTGACAACACCAGTTTTAAATCCAACCGATTTATTTGATAGTAAACTTGTTACTATCAAACAAATCAGTTGGATTTAAAACTGGTATTGTCAGACTTCTTACTTTGGAATTCTGTGCCATGATTCACAGGAACCAATTTGTTATAATCCCAGCTGATGTTAATACCAAACAAGTTAGACCAGGAAGTAACATCTGGTTCAACAGATTGTGCTCCTTTTTTAACCCCGAATTAATAAATGCTAACACAATATAAGCCTTCTTCATGGCTCTATCCACTTGAGTGGCAACCTTCAGAGATCTGTGGATATGAACCCCAAAATCTCTCTGTTCCTCCACATTCCTCAGATTCTTGCTGTTGACTCTGTAATCCGCATTCCAGTTTGTCCGACCAAAATGAATCACCTCGCACTTATCAGGGTTAAACCCATCTGCCACTTTTCGGCCCAGCTCTACATCCTATCAATGTCTCTTTACAGCCTACAAGAACCCTCCACCTCATCCATTACTCCACCAATCTTGGTGTCAATAGCAAATTTACTAACCTATCCTTCAGCCCCTTCTCCCAAGTCACTGATATAAATCACAAACAGCAGTGGACCCAGCACCGATCCCTGTGGTACACTGCTGGTAAGTGGCCTACAGTCTGAAAACTTTCCCTCCATCACCACCCTCTGTCTTCAATGAGATAGAAAGTTACTTATCCAATTGGCCAAATTTCCTTCTATCCTTACCTTACCTGTCCTTACCTTATCTGTGGTGGGGAGCAGGGGGGGTCAAAACAATAGGTCAATAAGCACAGAGGCTGGGGATGAGGTTGGGGCCAGGACAAGGCTATCTAAGAGGAAGAGCCTTCTGGGGGAGGATGACCTCAGTAGGCCCTGGAGGTCTGGAGTGCATCTGCTTCAATGCAAGGAGTGTAACGGGTAAGACTGACGAACCTAGGGCCTTAATGCTTACACGGAATTTAGATGTGGTTGCAGTGACAGAGACTTGGTTAAAAGAAAGGCAGGATTGACAGCTGAATATTCTGGAGTACAAGTGTTTTAGGCGAGATAAAGGAGGGGCTAAAAGAGGTGGGTGAGTAGCGATATTAGTTAGGGAGCATATTACAGCAGTACAGAGGGTGGATAATTTAGAGGGGTCATGTAACAAGTCACTGTGGGTGAAGATCAGAAACAGGAAGGGGGTGTACTACAGGCCACTCAACAGCCCACAGGAAATAGAGGAACAGATATGTAAGGAGATTCTGGACAGGTGCAGAAAAAATAGGGTTGTTGTAGTGGAAGTCTTTGATTTCCCTGGGATAGACTGGAAAACACTTAGGGCTGGGGGTCTGGACGGGCAGGAATTTATAAAATGTGTACCGGAAAGTTCTTTGGAACTATGTGGTGATAGTCCAACTAGAGAGGGGTCTATACTGGACCTAGTACTGGGGAATGAGCCCGGTCAGGTTGTCAAAGATTCAGTAGGGGAACATGTGGCAAATAGTGACCACAATCTGTTAACTTTAGGATAGTAATGGAGAAGGATGAGTGTTGTCCTGCTGGTAGGGTGCTGAACTGGGGAAAGGCTGGATTAGGCAGGAATTGGTGGCTGTTGATTGGGAGAAGCTGTTCAAAAAGGTAAGTCCACATCTGGCATGTGGGAGTCTTTTAAGGAGCAGTTAATAAGGCTGCAGGACAGGCATGTACCTGTAAAAAGGAAGGATAGGAAAGGTAGGATTCGAGCGCCGTGGATAACCAGAGAAATTGAGGATCTGATTAAAAAGAAAACAGAGATGTACGTTAGGTCCAGGCAGCTAAAAACAGGTGGAGCTCTGGAGGAATACAGAGAAAGTAGGAAAGAACTCAAACAGGAAGTTAGAAGAGCAAAAAGGGATCATGAAATGTCAGACAGCATTAAGGAGAATCCTAAGGCATTTTATTCATACGTTAGGAACAAGAGAGTTGTCAGGGAAAAACATTAGACCTCTTAAGGGACAAAGGAGGGGAAGTATGCTTAGAACCCAAGGAAATAGGGGAGATCCTAAATGAATACTTTGCATCAGTGTTCACAAAGGAGAAGGTCGTGTTGAGTGGGAATGTCTCAGAAGGAGATGTTGACCCATTAGAGAAAATCTCAATTACAAGGGAGGAAGTGTTAGGTTTTTTAAGGAACATTAAGACAAACAAATCCCCAGGGCCTGATGGCATCTATCCTAGACTGCTCATGGAGACAAGAGATGAAATTGCTGGGCCTCTAACAGAAATCTTTGTCTCTTCACTGGACACAAGTGAGGTCCCAGAGGATTGGAGGATAGCAAATGCGGTCCCGTTATTTAAGAAGGATAGTGAGGATAATCCGGGTAATTATAGGCCAGTGAGCTTGACGCCCGTGATAGGGAAATTGTTGGAGAGGATTCTTAGAGATAGGATATATGCACATTTAGAATTGAATAATCTCATTAGCGATAGACAGCATGGTTTTGTACAAGGGAGGTAATGCCTCACAAATTTGGTTGAGTTTTTTGAGGAGGTGACAAAAACGATTGATTAGGAAAGGGCCGTGGATGTCGTCTATATGGATTTTAGTAAAGCGTTTGACAAAGTCCCTCGTGGCAATGTGGTGCAAAAGGTTAAATCTTGCAGGATAAAAGGTGAGCTGGCTAGATGGGTGGAGAACTGGCTTGGCCATTAGAAAACAGAGGGTAGCAGTGGAGAGTTCTTTTTCCAGCTGGAGGTCTGTGACTAGTGGTGTTCCGCAGGACTCTGTACTGGGACCAGTTATATAGAACATTGGTTAGGCCACATTTGGAATATTGCATCCAGTTCTAGAACATAGAACATTACAGCGCAGTACAGGCCCTTCAGCCCTCGATGTTGCGCCGGCCAGTGGACCCCCAACCCAAACTATTCCAATATCATCCATATGCCTATCCACCGATCATTTGAATGCCCCCAATGTAGGCGAGTCCACAACTGCTGCAGGCAGGGCATTCCACGCCCTCACCACCCTCTGTGTAAAGAACCTGCCTCTGACATCCGTCCTATAACTACCATCTCTTAATTTAAAGTTATGTCCCCTTGTGTTGGTCATCACCATCCGAGGAAAAAGGCTCTCACTATTCACCCTATCCAGTCCTTTGATCATCTTATACGCCTCAATTAGGTCTGTGACTAGTGGTGTTCCGCAGGACTCTGTACTGGGACCTCTGCTGTTTATGATTTATATATATGATTTGGAAGCAGGTGTAACTGATGTAATCAGTAAGTTTGCGGACGACATGAAGATGACCCGACTTGTGGATAGCGATGAAGATTGTCAGAGAATACAGCAGGATAGAGATAGGCTGGAAAATTGGACAGAGAAATGGCTGATGGAATTTAACCCAGATAAATGCAAAGTGATGTCATCTTGGTAGAACTAATGCTGGTGGGAGCTTTACAATAAATGGACCATCAGGAATATAGACACACAGAGGGACCTGGATGTACAGTTTCACAGGTCCTTAAAGGTGGCAGCACAGGTGGAAAGGGTAGTAAAGAAGGCATATGGCATGCTTAGCTTTATTGGAAGGGGCATAGAGTATAAAAGTTGGCATATGATGTTGCAGTTATATAGAACATTGGTTAGGCCACATTTGGAATATTGCATCCAGTTCTAGAACATAGAACATTACAGCGCAGTACAGGCCCTTCGGCCCTCGATGTTGCGCCAGCCAGTGGACCCCCAACCCAAATTATTCCAATATCATCCATATGCCTATCCACCGATCATTTGAATGCCCCCAATGTAGGCGAGTCCACAACTGCTGCAGGCAGGGCATTCCACGCCCTCACCACCCTCTGTGTAAAGAACCTGCCTCTGACATCCGTCCTATAACTACCATCTCTTAATTTAAAGTTATGTCCCCTCGTGTTGGTCATCACCATCTGAGGAAAAAGGCTCTCACTATCCACCTATCCAGTCCTTTGATCATCTTATACGCCTCAATTAGGTCACCGCGTAACCTTCTCTCTAATGAAAATAACCTCAGGTCCCTCAGCCTTTCCTCATAAGGCCTTCCCACCATACCAGGCAACATCCTGGTAAACTTCCTCTGCACCCTTTCCAATGCTTCCACATCTTTCTTATAATGCGGTGACCAGAACTGTACGCAATACTCCAAGTGCGGCCACACCAGAGTTTTGTACAGTTGTAACATAACCTCACGGCTCCTAAATTCAATCCCTCTACCAATAAAAGCTAACACACCGTACGCCTTCTTAACAACTTTACAACAGGCTAATGCGCATTTGCCTGACAAAGACACGACAGAGTGTTGAAAGCTCGCAATTTTACTATCAAATAAATCGGTTGGATTTAAAATTGGTGTTGCTAAATTCTTACTGAGTTCTTACAATCCCCATGGACAGTAACGACCCAAAGATCAAAGCTAAAGGCTTTGCAATCTCATCCCTTGCCTCCCAAAGTATCTTAGGATATATCCCATCTGGCCCAGGGGACTTATCAACCCTCAGATTTTTCAAAATTGCTAATACATCTTCCCTCAGAATATTTACCTCCTCCACCCTATCAGCTTACATCACGCACTCATCCTCAAAAACATGGCCCCTCTTCTTAGTGAACACTGAAGGAAAGTATTCATTCAATATTTCACCTATCTTTTCTGATTCCATGCACAAGTTCCCACCACTATCCTTGACTGGCCCTAACTTCACCCTGGTCATTCTTTTATTTCTCACATGAGAATAAAAAGCCTTGGGGTTTTCTTTTATCCAACTCACCAAGGATTTCTCACGTCCCCTGCTAGCTCTTCTAAGCCCTTCCTTTAACTCATTCCTAGCTACCTTGTAACATTCAAGTGACCCAACTGAACTTTGCTTTTTTTCATCCTTACATACACTTCCTTTCTCCTCTTAACAAGACATTTAACCTCCTTTGTGAACCATTGTTTCCTCACTTGGCCATTTCCTCCCTGCCTGACAGGGACATACCTATCAAGGACATGCAGTACTTGTTCCTTGAAAAAGCTCCACTTTTCGTTTGTGCCCAACATACATGACAGTTTCTGCTCCCGTCTTATGCTCCTTAATTGCATCATAATTACCCCTGCCCCAATTATAAACCTAGCCCTGTCGTGTGACCCTATCCCTCTCCATTGCAATAATGAAGGACACCGAATTGTGGTCACATCTCTAAAGTACTCTCCTACAAACAAATCTAACACTTGGCCCGGTTCATTACCCAGTACCAAGTCCAATGTGGTCCCACCTCTTGTCAGCTTATCCACATATTGTGTCACAAAACTCTGCTGTGCACACAGTACAACAAATGTCCCATCCAAACTATTCGACCTGTAAAGTTTCCAATCAATATTTGGAAAGTTAAAGTCATCCATGATAACTCCGTGTGACCTCCACACCTATCCATAATCTGCTTTGCCATTTTCTCCTCCACATCTCTATTACTCTTTGGGAGCCTATAGAAAACTCCTAACGTGACCGATCCTTTCCTACTTCTAACTTCAGCCCATATTACCTCAGTAGGCAAATCTCCCTCGAAATGCCTTTCAGCAGCCATTAAATTACCCTTGATTAACAATGCTACTCCTCCCCCTCTTTTACCGCCTTCCCTACTCGTACTGAAACATCTATACCCCGGAACTGCCAACAACCATTCTTGTCCTTGTTCTAACCATCTCTGTAATGGCCACAACATCATAGTCCCAAGTACCAATCCATGCTCAAAATTCACCAACTTATTCCGGATGTTCCTTGCATTGAAGTAGATACACTTCAACCCACCATCTTGTCTGCCTGTACACTCCTGTGACCTCGATACCTTCCTCAATACCACACAACCCTCAACACCGGCTTTTGGATTACAGCTCATTTTTCCATCTCCCTGACAAATTAGTTTAAACCCCCCCCCCCCCGACGAGCCAATGCAAATTTCCCTCTCAGGATATTGTTTCCCTCTGGTTCAGGTGTAAACTGTCCTGTTTGTAAAGATCCCATCTTCCCCAGAATGTGCTCCAATTATCCAAGTAACTGAAACCCTCTCTCCTACACCATCCCTACAGCCGCATGTTAATCTGCACTCTCTCCCTGTTCCTCAGCTCACTAGCCCGTGGTACTGGCAACAAACCAGAGATGACCACGTGCTTTGTCCTGGCTCTCAGCTTCCATCCTAGCTCCCTAAATTCCTGGTTTAAATCCCCATCCCTTCTCCTACCTACATCGTTGGTATCGATGTGCATCACGACCTGCGACTGATCCTCCTGTCCCTTAAGGATCCTGAAAACACGGTCCGAGACATCACAGACTCTTGCACCTGAGAGACAGCATATCATCCGTGTGTCCTATCTGTCCTTCTAACCGTCACATCTCCAATTACGATTAATTCCTGAGGCTACATATCAACAAAAGCTGAAGCATCTTCTGTTAAAACCAGCTGGTGTGATTTTAAGGACAGACACAGAAGAGATTATGTGGTTAAAACATTCTATCGTGGTCAATGTGGAGTTGAGTGGAGAAACAGCAGAATTGCCTCTCCATGTGGTCCTGGGTAATTCTCCAGCTCTGGATATCATGGTTGAGAAATGAAGTTTAGCTGGAATGCTGTTAACAGATTAGACCTGACACTCTGCACTGCATCTGCCCGGGAGTTTCACACGTCTTCACATCATACTGTCCGACCTATCCTTGTGTCATCTGAAAATTTATCACAAACCTCTTCACTCCCTGCATCTGAGTCATTGATGATAGTAATTGTTAAAAAGTTCAGAACCCCTTGGAACGCCATTCATTACATTCTGACAACCAGAAAAAAAAACTGTTATACACGCTCTGATTTCTGCCAACCAGCCAATCTTTAGTCCAGGCGAATAAATTATCTCTACACCTTTCATATTCCACAAGACATTTGATGTGGTGTTTATCAAATACCTTCAGGAATTCCAGCCCTACCAAATCTACAGCACTCTCTATCACGACACATAACACATTTAACAAAGGCCCCCAATAAATTGGTTAAATGTGATTCTTATTTCACAAAAACAAGCTGAATCTTCCCAATGACCTTGAGTTTTTGAAATGCCGGACTTAGCCTCTTAAATAATAAATTCTAGCAATTTTCCACAACAGACATCAAGCTAACTGGTCTCTAGTTTCCAGTCTTCTGCCTTGAATAGAGAGGAATATCTGCTTTATTTGCTACTTTGGTTTAATGGAACGTTCCAGAAGCTCAAGATTCTCGGCATCTATTACTTTATTAATAAACTTCTTTTAAGCCTCTGGAATGAAGTCCCAGGATCTGGAGATGTGTCAGCTGTAATTCCATCTATTTGCGCAATATAGCTTCCCTAATGATTATAATTTCACCAAGTTTCTGTCTTCCACTTCCAGATTACAGATATTACTGAAATCTTTCTTGTAACTTCTCGAGTGAAGATTATTATTAAAACTATTGAACATCTGGGATAGATGGGAGAAGTACAAACGAAATGCCGCACTGTCAGAAGGTCGGTGCTGAGGGAGCGCCGCACTGTCAGAGGGTCGGTGCTGAGGGAGCGCCGCGCTGTCAGAGGGTCGGTGCTGAGGGAGCGCCGCGCTGTCAGAGGGTCGGTGCTGAGGGAGCGCCGCGCTGTCAGAGGGTCGGTGCTGAGGGAGCGCCGCGCTGTCAGAGGGTCGGTGCTGAGGGAGCGTCGCGCTGTCAGAGGGTCGGTGCTGAGGGAGTGCCGCACTACTCTGGCTGTGGGGTTGGGTGTCATTGTGTCTGGGTGTGGGGATGGGTATTGCTGTATCTCTGGGTATTGCGTTGGGCGTTGCTGTTTCTGGATGTGGGGCTGGGTGCTGCTATGTCACTGGGTGTGGGGTAAGGAGTTGCTGTATCTCTGGGTATGCGGTTGGGTGTCTCTGTCTATCTCAGGTAAGAGATTAAGTCCTGATCCTGCACTATCTGCTCCTTCAAAGGGGACATCAAGGGGAAAGAGGAGGAGGATGTGAATTGCTCAGACAATGGAGACTTCAATGGACAGATGGCAATGCTGGGAACTTTCATATGGGAATGCAGTTGGATCTGTAAGACATAGAGGGTGTGCCAGTGATATACTTCTAACCACAGAGTTCCAGGAGGAATAAAGAGCTGATAGAGAACCAAGCACATTTCCCCTGCTCTCACTGACATGTCAGTGATCTGTAAAGGTTTTGCAGCCACTGACATCCAGAGAAGGTCACCACTGGGCCTTGGACAGGACCTAATCTTTGGAAGGTCAGCACAACCCTCCTTCCATCCAGAAGTCAGAACGTTCGCTGATAATTATACAATGTTCGGCATCATTCGCAACTCCTCAGATATTGAAGCTGTCCATGTCCAAATGCAGCAAGACCTGACAATATTCAAGCTTGGACTGATAAGTGGCAAATAAAATTTGAGCCACATAATTTCCAGGCAATGACCAGCTCCAATGAGAGAGGATCTAATCATCTCCCCTTGACATCCAATGGTAATACCACTGCTGAATCCCCCACAATTGAGATACCATTGACCAGAAACTGAATTGGTTTAGCCATATAAATACTGTGGCTACCAGAGCAGGTTGGAGGCTAGAAACCTCCTGTGGCTACCTCACCTCCTGGCTCTCCAAAGCCTGTTCACCAACTACAAGGACAAGTCGGGAGTGTGATGGATTCTCCCCCACTTGCCTGGATGGGTGCAGCTCCAACAACATTCAAGATGCTCAACACCATCCAGGACAAAGCAAACTAAACCTTATAGTTTGTATGGAGCCATCTGATAACTGGAGAATGGCTCCCAGATGTGTTATTACTGCCTTATTTATATTACTGTGGTGAAGTCGAGGCCACAGACAAACCTCACTTTCTCAATGACTGCAGCTAAATCGATGAAAATTTTGTGTATCTGATTGAATGAAGTTGGAATTGTTATCTCTGGGAAATGTCAGCACAAAGTGAAGCACAAAAATTCATCCAGCAATTATTATCTATCTTTGTTGCAATAATCTGTTCACATAAGACTGAAATGTTGGATTATTCAAAGTGTTGATAGAAATTACCATTCATTTCTTGTTTAAATTTTATTCAATTATTAAACAAATTTCTATTCACGAGTAATAAATCAGGGCAGTGAGGCTGGAGTGGAGAATAATTAATGTTGCAGCAGCCAATGAAAGTGATGTCATAACTGAGGTCATAGAATCATAGAGTCCTAGAGGTTTACTCCATGGAAACAGGCCCTGCGGCCCAACTTGTCCATGCTGTCCTTTTTTTTTAACCACTAAGCCAATCCCAATTTGCCCCATATCCCTCTAAATCCATCTTACCATGTAATTGTCTAAATGCTTTTCAAAAGGCAAAATTGTACCCACCTCTACTACTACCTCATTCCAGATACTTATGCCCTCTATGAAAAAATTGCCCCTCTGGACCCTTTTATATCTCTGCCCTCTCACCTTATATCTATGCTCTCTAGTTTTAGACTCCCCTACCTTTGGGAAAAGATTTTGACTATCTAGCTGATCTATGCCCTTCATTATTTTATAGACTTCTATAAGATCATCTCTCAGCCTCCTACGCTCCAAAGAAAAAAGTCCCAGTCTATCCAGCCTCTCCTCATAACTCAAACCATCAAGTCCCGGTAGCATCCTAGTAAATCTTTTTTGCACTCTTTCTAGTTTAATAATACCCTTTCTGTAATAGGGTGACCAGAACTGTACACAATATTCCAAGTGTGGTCTTACCATTGTCTTGTACAACTTCAACAAGATATCCCAACTCAATATTTTGACCGATGAAACCAAGCATACCGAATGCCTCCTTCAGCACTCTATCCATCTGTGACTCCACTTTCAAGGAGCTATGAACCTGTACCCCTAGATCTCTTTGTACTGTAACTCTCCCCAACGCCCTATCATTAACTGAGTAAGTCCTGCCCCGATTCAATGTACCAAAGTACATCACCTCGCAATTGTTAAATTAAACTTCATCTGCCATTTGTCAGCCCACTGGCCCAATTGATCAAGATGCCATTGCAATTGGAGATAACTTTCTTCACTGTTCATTATGCCACCAATCTTGATGCTTTCTGCAAATGTATTAACCATGCCTCCTTTCCTCTCATCCAAATCATTAATATAAATAACAAATAACAATGGACCCAGCTCTGATCACCGAAGCACACCGCTGGTCACAGGCCTCCAGTTTGAAAAACAACTCTCTACAACTACCCTCTGGCTTCTGTCAAGAAACCAATTTTGTATCCATTTAGCTACCTCACCCTGGATCTCATGAGATTTCACTTTATGCAACCATTTACCATGCAGTACCTTGTCAAAGGTCTTGCTAAAGTCCATGTAGACAACATCGACTGCACTGCCTTCATCTACTTCGTGGTTACCCCTTCAAGGAACTCAATCAAATTTGTGAGACATGATTTTCCACTCACAAAGCCGTGCTGACTGTCCCTAATCAGTCCTTGCATCTCTAAATGCCTGTAGATCCTGTCAGTCAAAATATCTTCCAATAACTTACCCACTACAGACGTGAGGTTCATTGGCCTGTTGTTCCCAGGCTTTTCCCTACAGCCTTCATTTGCTACCCTCCAACCTTCAGGCACCTCACCTGTAACTATCAGTGATGTAAATATCTCTGCTAGGAGAATGCAATTTCCTTCTTAGCCTCCCAAAATATCTTGGGATACATTTCACCAGCTCCCAAAGGTTTATCTACCTTGATGCCTTTAAGACTTCTGGCACCTCTTTCTCTGTTATATGTACACTCCTCAAAACATCAGTATTTATTTCCCCGAGTTCCTTAACATCCACGCCTTTCTCTACAATAAATACTGATGAGCAATATTCATTTAGATCTCGCCCATTTCTTGTGGATCTGTACATAAACACCCTTGTTGGTCCTTAAGAGGCCCTACTCTTTCCCTAGTTACTCCTTTGGCCTTAATGTAGAAGCTCTTTGGATTTTCCTTTGCCTGAGGTTGAAATGATAGCTGGGGGAAGTAATATCCAATAATTTCATGCTGTCAAATAATTGGATGTTCAGTGAGAGGGATAGACAGTCAATGGCAGTGACAGATGGGAATGATAGACACTTGGCAGCAATGATAGACACTCAATGGGAACGGCAGAGATTGGATGGGAGTGATTGATATTGGATGGGAGTGGTGGATATTGATCGGAAGCAATGAATTCTTAGTGGGAGTGGTAGATACTCTGTGAGAGACAGTAATGAATAGGAACGGTAGATCCACAATAGGAGTGATGGACATAGAATGGGAATGAGTAATACTCAGCAGAAGTAGCAGATATTCAGTAGGGGTGTTGAATTAGCTATGGCACTGACAGATATTGAATGGCAATGGTACGTATTGATTAAAAAAATCTGCAAAACATATAATTTCCTTTTTTGCATTTGTTCATTTGTTTTAATCCTTTTCCGAAACACCTAATTATATTTAAATGTTTTCCATTATTTAGGATTTTATTGTTTGTCAGGTATTTTCTGGATGTTGTTCTGAAGCCAGAGGAATACAGAAACAGGATGAGACCATTTACCCCCTTGATCATGCTCCCCCATCCAATCAGACAGGGCTGATGTACATCCTAACTCTGTATACTTGTCTTTATCTCGTTCCTTGCTCAGTCATTTCAAAGGGTATTAAAGTCAACCAGTGAAGTGGTCTGAAATCACACGTGGATCCAGTCAGTAGGGTTTGGACAGCAGGTTTCCTTCCCTGAAATGAACCAGCTTATTAACAACATTCAGGCCATTCCCAGAGTCATTCTCATTGCTGTTATCCCAAAGGTTGTAAGATACCTTCAATCAAATTTCACATCATACCAGGGAAGATCCAGAACTCATGACATCTAGATTGTGAGTTCAGCACAAAGTGCACAGAAATATAACAAGCCCAAAACACACCAAATCCTGTCATTTACAATCTCATCCTCTCTTGCCCTGGTAGACCTAGGAAATTATCTAGTGATCTCAATCTTCCTTTTCTTTTAGTTTATCTCATTTTGAATGTATTTATTTTGTTTCCTTTCTTCCTCTTTTTAACTTGACATGAGCTGGAGATGCTGACGTTGGTCTAGGGTGGACGCAGTAAGAAGTCTCAAAACACCAGGTTAAAGTCCAACAGGTTTATTTGGAATCACAAGCTTTTGGAGCACTGCCCCTTCAGGGGAGCAGAGGATGGTGAAAGACCTGATGAAGGAGCAGTGCTCAGAAAGCTTGTGATTACAAATAAACCTGTCGGACTTTAGCCTGATGTTGTGAGACTTCTTATTCAGCCTTGATATTGAGATAGAAGGCAGTGGCCTCTTTGCTTTTTTTCATTAATTTGAAATTGCCATTTCCTGCATTCATAACCTCATTGAGTTTGACACTCACTTTATCACCAGTTAACATCACACATGATGGATAAGTTTCAGATGAAATATCACGGCCAGCGTTTGGCTTGAAAGCAAATTGAATAATTTCCAAATGTGAAAACAGTGTTTGCTAAAATTAGTCCCTGCACTATAACATTTCCTGGGGCAGTGTCTGTGTCGGGTTGTAATAATCCCCGGGGCAGTGTCTGTGTCGGGTTGTAATAATCCCCGGGGCAGTGTCTGTGTCGGGTTGTAATAATCCCCGGGGCAGTGTGTGTGAGGGGTTGTAATAATCCCCGGGGCACTTTCTGTGTCGGGTTGTTACCCATAAACCGGATGGGATGGTGGAACTTTACAATGTGTGAAAAATAGCCTTCCTAACAGGATGTAAAATAACAACTTGGTCATTTTGTGTCTTTTTTTGGATGCTGGAGTGTTGATTGGATCGATGTCATTATGCACTGAGTGACATTTAATTCTCATTCTTTTATGCATCATAAAATTTCTGTTTGCTCCTGAATATTGATCATTTGGAATTCAGGATTGTATTAATGATTTCTGTTACTTGCTTAATGAGAGCCGTATTCTCCAGGCAAATAGACTATCTAGCTTTTACATCACGCTTAATTGAAGTAAATTGGAAGAATTGAGACAGAAAATGCTGGAACCATTCAGAGTTCCAGCAATGCACATTATCAGAGGGAAGTCCAATTACTGACCCTTCTGTAACATTAGCCACAACTGATGGAAAGTCACTGAGTGATTTATTCACTTTGGTTTTCTCTCTGCCCAGAGGCCGCCCAACCTGCTGGCCATTTCCAACAAGTTTTTCGCATCTTTTCTGACTTCCAGGAGCCATAGGATTTATTCTGATGTTCATTTCAAGGACTTTCTGACAGTATTTATCAGTATTGCCACATAAATAATTAAACAGCTGTTTGTAAAGGAATTCGCAAAATCCACCCTTCTACCTCCAGTAACACAGCAGATTGACAATCACTCACTTCCCAGAATGATGGATGAAACAGCTCGAATATTATTGCTGGCTGACTCAATGATAGAGAATGACCCATCTGAGGGTAACAGCATTGGACTCTCCAACATCATAACATTCCAGCTTCAAAACCAAGCTTCAAATTTCAGTCGAAGCACATAGAATACAATCCTACAGTGCAGAAAGAAACCATTCAGCCCATCGAGTCTGCAATGACCATAGTCCCACCCAGGCTCTATCCACAACTCCATGTATTTATCCTGCTAGTTCTTCTGATACTAAGGGGCAATTTAACATAGCCAACCAACCTAACCCGCTTATCTTTGGAGTGTGAGAGGAAACCGGAACACCAGGAGGAAACTCACGCAGACACGGGGAGAATGTGCAATTTCACACAGAGAGTGACCAAATTCCGGAAATCGAACGCAGGTCCCTGGTGCTGTGAGGTAGTAGTTCTAACCGCTGTGCCATTGTGCTGCCTCACCATGGGAGTTCTGCTCCTGGCTGGAAAGCAGAGGTTTCTGTCCAAAATATTCCTCTAGTGTGCAACTTCCTGCTGTACACTGCTGCTGTATACACACATGGCTCTCTCCGGTATATACACTGCTCCCTCCAGTACACACACGGCTCTCTCGGTATACACACTGCTCTGTCTGTATATACACTGCTCCCTCTAGTATTCAACCTGCTCCCACAGGTATATACACTTCTCTCTCTAGTGTATATACTGCTCTCTCCAGTATATGCACTGCTCCCTCCAGAATACACACTGCTCTCTTTGGTATATACACTGCTCCCTCCAGTGTAAACCCTGTACATACTGGAGAGAGCAATGTTCTCTCCAGTATACATACTGCTCTTCCCAGTATAGACAATGTTCCCTCCAGTATACACACTTCTCTCTTCAGTATGCAATAACACCAGGTTAAAGTCCAATGGGTTTATTTGGTAGCAAAATCCACCAGCTTTTGGAACGCTGCTCCTTCATCGGGTGAGTGGGATTTCAGTTCACAAACAGGGCATATATAGACACAAACTCAATTTACAAAATAATGGTTGGAATGCGAGTCTTTGCAGGTAATCAAATCTTAAAGGTACAGACAATGTGAGTGAAGAGAGGGTTAAGCACAGGTTAAAGAGGTGTATGTTGTCTCCAAAAAGGACAATTAATGAGATTTTGCAAGCCCAGGCAAGTCATGGGATTACAGATAGTGCGATATGAACCCAAGATCCCAGTTGAGGCCGTCCCCATGTGTGCAGAACTTGGCTATCAGTCTCTGTTCAGCGACTCTGCGCTGTTGTGTGTCATGAATGCTTACCCGAAGATCAGAGGCTGAATGCCCGTGACCGCTGAAGTGTTCGCCAACAGGAAGAAAATAGTCTTGCCTGGTGATTGTCGAGCAGTGTTCATTTATCCATTGTCATAGCGTCTGCATGGTCTCCCCAATGTACCCTGCCTCGGGACATCCTTTCCTACAGTGTATCAGGTAGACAACGTTGGCCGATCTGCACGAGTATGTACCGTGTACCCGGTGGATGGTGTTCTCATGTGAGATAATGGCATCCATGTCGATGATCCAGCACGTCTTCTAGAGGTTACTGTGGCAGGGTTGTGTGGTGTCATGGTCACCGTTCTCCTAAAAGTTGGGTAGTTTGCTGCAGACAATGATCTGTTTGAGGTTGTGTGGTTGTTTGAAGGCAAGAAGTGGGGATGTGGGGATGGCTCTGGGGAGATGTTCATCTTTGTCAGTGACATATTGAAGACTCTGGAGAAGTACTGGATGATGAAGGGTACTCCCTGTCAGGCAAGGAGGAAATGGTCGAGTAAGGGAACCGTGGTGTACTAAAGTTGATTTGCTGGTAAAAAGGAAAAAGGAGGCTTATGTCAGGATGAGGCATGAAGGCTCAGTTAGTGCACTGGAAAGTTATAGATTAGCCAGGAGGGAGCTAAAGAGTGAGTTAAGAAGAGCTAAAAGAGGACACGAGAAGACTTTGGCTGATAGAATCAAGGAGAATCCTAAAGCTTTCTTTAGATATGTTAAGAATAGAAGATTGGTTAGGGCAAGATTAGGACCAGTCAGAGACAGTAGTGGGAAGTTATGCGTGGAGCCTGAAGAGATTGGAGAGGCACTGAATAAATATTTCTCTTTGGTATTCATGCAGGGAGATGTAAGTGTAGTTGTGGAGAACTCTGGGATACAGGGTTGTAAACTGGAAAGTATTGAAGTAGATAAGGAGGAGGTGTTAGATTTTCTTGAGGGTTTGAAGTTAGATAAGTCCACTGGGCCGGACGGGATTTACCCGAGGATTCTCTGGGAGGCAAGAGAGGCAATTGCAGAGCCTCTGGCTCTGATCTTCAGGTCATCGTTGGTTACAGGTATAGTGCCGGATGACTGGAGGATAGTGAATGTTGTCCCATTGTTCAAGAAGGGAATGGAGGCTTTCCTGGGAATTATAAACCGGTGAGTCTTACTTCTGTTGTGGGCAAAGTATTGGAGAGAATTATTAGGGATAGGATTTATAGTTATTTAGAAAGAAATGAATTGATTGGGAATAGTCAGCATGGTTTTGTGAAGGGTAGGTCGTGCCTTCCTAAACTTATTGAATTTTTTGAAAAGGTGACCAAAGAGGTGGATGGGCGTAAGGCAGTTGACGTGGTATATATGGACTTTTGTAAGGTGTTCAATAAGGTGGCCCATGGAAGGCTTCTGCAGAAAATGCAGATGTATGGGATTGAGGGTGATTTAGCTAATTGGATTAGGAATTGGCTAGCTGATAGAAGACAGAGGGTGGTGGTTGATGGAAATTATTCATCGTGGAGTTCGGTTACAAGTGGTGTACCTCAGGGATCTGTTTTGGGGCCCCTGCTGTTTGTAATTTTTATAAATGATCTGGATGAGGGTATTGAAGGATGGATTAGTAAATTTGCGGATGACACTAAAGTCGGTGGAGTGGTAGATAGTGAAGAGGGGTGTTATAGTTTGCAGAGAGACTTGGACAAGTTGCAGAGCTGGGCCGAGAGGTGGCAAATGGAGTTTAATGCGGAAAAGTGTGAGGTAATTCACTTTGGCAGGAATAACAAATGTGTAGAGTATAGGGCTAATGGTAGGACTCTTAATAGTGTTGAAGAACAGAGGGATCTTGGTGTATATGTGCATAGATCCCTGAAAGTTGGCAATCAAGTCGATAAGGTTGTTAAGAAGGCATACGGAGTCTTAGCTTTTATTGGTAGGGGGATTGAATTTCGGAGCCGCAACGTCATGTTGCAACTGTACAAAACTCTAGTGCGGCCGCACTTGGAGTATTGTGTGCAGTTCTGGTCCCCACATTATAAGAAAGATGTGGAGGCATTGGAGAGGGTACAGAGGAGGTTTACCAGGATGTTGCCTGGTATGGAGGGCAGGTCTTATGAAGAGAGGCTGAGGGATTTGAGGTTGTTTTCGTTAGAAAGAAGGCGGCTAAGAGGAGACCTTATTGAAACATATAAGATGATTAGAGGTTTAGATAGGGTGGACAGTGATAGCCTTTTTCCTAGGATGGAGAAAGCTAGCACGAGGGGACATAGCTTTAAATTAAGGGGTGGTAGTTATAGGACGAATATCAGAGGTAGGTTCTTTACCCAGAGGGTGGTAAGGGTATGGAATGCCCTGCCTGCTGCAGTTGTAGATGCGCCAAGTTTTGGGGGTGTTTAAGAGGTCAGTGGATAAGTTTATGGATGAAAAGGGAATGGTTTAAGTTAGAGGGTCATTGCTTTTTCTTAATTGGTCGGCGCAACATCAAGGGCCGAAGGGCCTGTTCTGCACTGTAATGTTCTATGTTCTATGGGACATCTTGTTGAAGTTGTACAAGACATTGGTAAGGCCACACTTAGAATTCTGTGTGCAATTCTGGTACCCTATTATAGAAAGGATATTACTTAACTAGAAAGAATGCAGAAAAGATTTACTAGGATGCTATCGGAACTTGATGATTTGAGAGATGAAGGAGTGGTTGGATAGACTTGGAGTTTTTCTCTAGAGCGTAGGAGGCTGAAAGGTGATCTTATAGAGATGTAGAAAATAATGACAGATTAGCTAAACGAGTCATTATCTTTTCCCAAAAGGTAAACAGTCTTAAACTAAGGGCATAGTTTTAAAATGAGAGGAAGATACAGAAGAGTCCAGACAGGCAAATTTTTCACTTAGAGAATGGTGAGCGTCTGAAACAAGCTGCCGGAGGCAGTGGTACAGGCAGGTACAATTTTGTCTTTTAAAAAGCGTTTAAAGTTATATGGGCAATGGATCTGGAGGGATATTGGTTAAATGCTCAGCTTGGTGACCTGCAATTTCCTCCCTAGCATCCCACAATGTCCTGGGATACACTTCATCAGGTCCCAGGAATTCATCTATCTTGATGCAGTTTAAGATTTTCAGCACTCACAGAGAGAGAGAGAGAGGAGCAGTGGGTCACTCGGACCAATTCCATCTAAACTCTTCCCTGGTTCCATTAATAACTTCTCATGTTTATGTCACCTTGTTCTGGACTCTGACAAACAAAAGCTGTTTCCTCATTTTCAGCCTTTAAACTCCTCCATAAATTATTAATCTTTAACCAGCTTCAAAGGAAAAAGCTGCAACTGGTTAAATTCTTTCTGTCAGTGACATTTTCTCCAATTCTAATGGATTTTCTTACACCCCAATCAGGAACAGTTTCACTGGTAATCCTTCGCTTCTGACCCAATAGCACCATCAAGTGGCCAATCAGGAAATTGTTCATAAACACAGAACAAAGAACAGTACAGCACAGGAAAGGCCCTTCAGCCCTCCAAGACTGCACTGCTCGTATGCCCAACTAGACCATTCGTTTGTATCCCTCCATTCCCAGTCTGTTCATGTGGCTATCTAGATAAGTCTTAAACAATCCCAGTGTGTCCACCTCAACCACCTTGCTTGACAGCACATTCCAGGCTCCCACCACCCTCTGTGCAAAATATGTCCCCCTGACATCTGTGGTGAACTTTGCCCCCCTCACCTTGAACTTGTGACCCCTTGTGTTCATCACCTCTGACCTGTGAAAAAGCTTCCCACTGTTCACCCAATCTATACCCTTCATAATTTTATACACCTCTATTAGGTCTCCCCTCATCCTCTGTCTTTCCAGGGAGCAGAACCCCAGTTTACCCAATCTCTCTCATAGCTAAGACCCTCTGTACCAGGCAATGTCCTGGTAAACCTTTTCTGTACTCTCTTCAAAACCTCCAGAACTGGATGCAGTATTCCAAATGTGGTCTAACCAATGTTCTAGACAGCTGCAACATCATATGCCAACTTTTACACTCTATGCCCTGTTCAATAAAGACAAACATTGCTCTATTGCTCTATGTCTTCTTCACCACTCTCTCCTCCTGTGTTGCCACCTTTAAGGATCTGTGGACTTGCACATCCAGGTCCCCCTGTGTGTCTATACTCCTGATGGTTCTGCCATTTATTGTATAACTCCCCTTTACATTAGATCTATCGAAATGCATACTTCGCGTTCATCTGGATCAAATTCCATCTGCCATTTCTTTGCCCAATTTTTCAGACTATCTATATCCTGCTGTATTCTCTGACAATGTTCATCACAGTCTACAACTCCAGCAATCTTTGTGTCTTTCGCAAACTTACTGACCACACCAGCTACATCTTCTTCCAAATCATTTATATTTATATAATATTTATGTTAGGAGAGCCAGAAGGGGTCATGAGAAGGCCTTGGCTGGTAGGATTAAGGAGAATCCCAAGGTCTTCTACAAATATGTGAAAAGTAAAAGGATGAGAAGAGAAGGGATAGGACCTATAAAAGGTGAAGGGGGAAAAGTCTGTATGGAACCGGAAGAAATGGCAGAGGTGCTTAATGAGTACTTTGCCTCAGTATTCACGGTGGAAAGTGATCTGGGAGGATGCACTACAAGTTTGCGGCAGACTGAAAAGATTGAATATGTAGATATTAAGGAAACGGATGTGTTAGAACTTTTAAATGCTATCAAGATAGACAAGTCTCCGGGACCAGATGGGATGTACCCCAGGTTATTGTGGGAGGTGAGGGATGTCATTGCAGAGTCCCTGGCGATGATCTTTGAGTCGTCGATGGAGATGGGAGAGGTTCCGGAGGATTGGAGGATTGCGGATGTGGTCCCTATTTTCAAGAAAGGGAACAGGGATAGTCCTGGAAATTACCGACCGGTGAGTCTGACCTCAGTGGTTGGTAAGCTGATGGAGAGGCTTCTGAGGGACAAGATTTATGAGCATTTGGAGAAGTTTAGGTTGATTAGAAATAGTCAGCATGGTTTTGTAAAAGGCAGGTCGTGCCTTACGAGCTTAATTGAGTTCTTCGAAAATGTGACTGAACACATTGACGAAGGAAGAGCAGTGGACGTGGTGTACATGGACTTCAGCAAGGCATTTGACAAGGTCCCACATGCAAGACTTCTTGAGAAGGTGAGAGGCCATGGGATCCAAGGGGCTTTGGCCTTGTGGATCCAGAACTGGCTTGCCTGCAGAAGGCAGAGGGTGGTTGTGGATGGCTCTTTTTTGCATGGAGGTCGGTCACCAGTGGAGTGCCCCAGGGATCTGTTCTAGGACCCTTGCTGTTTGTCATTTTCATAAATGACCTGGATGAGGAAGTGGAGGGATGGGTGAGTAAGTTCGCCGATGACACGAAGGTCGGTGGTGTTGTGGATGGTCTGGAGGGATGTCAGAAGTTGCAGCATGACATCGACAGGATGCAAGACTGGGCGGAGAAGTGGCAGATGGACTTCAACGCGGATAAATGTGTTGTGGTCCATTTTGGCAGATCCAACAGGATGAATGAGTACACTATCAAAGGTAGGCGTCTTAGCTGTGTGGAAGAATAGAGGGATCTTGGGGTCCGGGTCCATAAGACTCTCAAATTGGCCTCCCAGGTGGAGGATGTGGTTAAGAAAGTTTACGGTGTACTGGCCTTCATTCATCGAGGGATTGAGTTCAGGAGTCAGGAGGTAATGCTGCAGCTTTATAGGACCCTTGTCAGACCACACTTGGAGTACTGTGCGCAGTTCTGGTCGCCTCACTATAGGAAGGACGTGGAAGCTATTGAAAGGGTGCAGAGGAGATTTACAAGGATGTTGCCTGGATTGGGAGGCATGCCTTATGAAGACAGGTTGAGGGAGCTGGGACTGTTCTCCCTGGAGAGACGAAGGTTGAGAGGCGACCTGATAGAGGTTTACAAGATGTTGAGAGGAATAGATAGGGTGGACTCTCAGAGACTATTTCCCAGGGCTGAAATGGTCGCGACAAGAGGGCACAGATTTAAGGTGCAGGGAAGCAAGTACAGAGGGGATGCTAGGGGAAAGTTTTTCACTCAGAGGGTGGTGAGTGAATGGAATCGGCTGCCGTCGGTGGTGGTCGAGGCGAACTCGCTGGGGTCTTTTAAAAGACTTCTGGATGAGTATATGGGATCCAATGGGATTGGGGGTTATAGATAGGTCTATGGCTGGGTAGGTTTTGATGTGTTCGGCACAACTTGTGGGCTGAAGGGCCTATTTGTGCTGTAGTGTTCTATGTTTTATGTTCTATTTATCACAAACAGCAGAGGTCCCAGTACAGAGCCCTGCAGAACACCACTAGTCACAGACTTCCAGCTGGAAAAAGACCCCTCCACTGCTACCCTCTGTCTCCTATGGCCAAGCCAGTTCTCCGCCTATCTAGCCAGCTCACCTTTTATCCCGTGTGATTTAACCTTTTGCACTAGCCTGCCATGAGGGACTTTGTCAAATGCTTTACTAAAATCCATATTGACGACATCCACGGCCCTTCCCTCGTAAATCATTTTTGTACCTCCTCAAAAAACTCAACCAAATTTGTGAGTCATGACCTCCCTCTTATAAAACCATGCTGTCTATTGCTAATGAGATTATTCAGTTCTAAATATGCATATACCCCATCTCTAAGAATCCTCTCCAACAATTTCCCTACTACAGATGTCAAGCTCACCGGCCTATAATTATCTGGGATGTTGGAATCAAATCCAGTCACTGCCCTTTATCTGGTGATAAATCCTGATTCCTGTTCGATGCTGAGTTTGCATTTAGCTCAAAGGGATTTAAATGGAATTCTTGTGCTGAAGGCAACACATAGCCAGGAATTCCACTTCTGAAGAGAAGCAGAGGGCACTGAGACAGTGCTGAAAAAGGTAGTTTATTTATTTGTCACAAATAAGGCTTACATTAACACTGCAATGAAGTTACTGTGAAATTCCACAGTAGTTGCCACAGTCCGGCACCTGTTCGGGTCAATGCATCCTAACCAGTACGTCTTTCAAACTGTGGGAAGAAAGCAGACCACCCGGAGGAAACCCACGCAGACACAGAGAACACGTGCAAACTCCACACAGACAGTGACCCAAGCTAGGAATTGAACCCAGGTCCCTGGCGCTGTGAAGAAGCAATGCTAACCACTGTGCCACCATAAAGAGGGAAAGGAGTGATGTAGGAGGGAAATGACAATATAGAGAGCAAAATTGGTGGGAGATTGGGGGGAAGCCAAGGACACAAGGAACATGAAGCTGGAAATGAGGGAAAGTGAAAAGAGGGGCTGCCAATCAGGAGACAGAGTGGGAGGGGTGCAGAGACAAAGCAATGGTGGGTTGAATGGCTGCAAAAAACAGTGGGGTGACTCAGGGATAGAGGGAAGAAAAACAGGCAAAGATGAGGGAGATGGAGTGGAGCATGGAAAACAGGATGAGAGAGCACTGGGGGAGAAGAGTCTGGGGGATATGGAGACATAGAACATAGAAACAGGACAGCACTATACAGGCCCTCCGGCCCTTGATTTGTGCCAAGTTATGTTCAAGCCCAAGAAAAAGCTATCCCACCCCCTATCATCCTGATGTGCTCCATGTGCCTATCCAATAACTGCTTGAAAATTCCAAAAGTGTTCGACTCCACTATCACAGCAGGCAGTGGGTTCCACACCCTAACCACTCTCTGAGTAAAAAATCTACTTTGGACATCCCTCCTATATCTTCCACCATGAACTTTATCCCTCTAGTAACAGCTACATCCATCCAAGAGAATAGTCTCTGCATGTCCACTCTGTCTGTCCTCCTCATCATCTCATAAACTTCTATTAAGTCGCCTCTCGTTCTCCTCCGTTCCAAAGAGAAAAGCCCCAGCTCCCTCAACCTTTCCTCATAAAACCTACCCTCCAAACCAGGCAGCATCCTGGTAAATCTCCTCTGCACTTTCTTCAATGCGTCCACATCCTTCTTATTAGTGAGGTGACCAGAACTGCACACAATATTCCAAATGTAAAAGATGAGGAAGGAGGGACCAAGCCAGGAATGTGCAACTTGATGTCATTTATCTTTGTGAGAAGTTGCAGTGTGACATCACTGGAAAGGAACCAAATCAGACCAATCTGTTTTCATTTCAGTTTTGCTTTGAAGCAAAGTAAAGAGACAAAACTCTGATATCCTCAAGGTTTATACCCACATATATCTATTCTCAAGTACCATGTCTGAATAAATGAATCTACAACGTGTTTACACAATCTCTAATTGTATTATTAATCTATCATTATAAAGACCACTTCCTGTACAGCAGTTTGATGCACTGAAGTGGGATGTATCTGACCCACTCTCTGAATCCAAACCTTTTGGACAGGATACAGAATTATGGTTTCCTGATTGGGACATGAACCAGACACATAATGAAAGTCTGAGTCATGTGACAATAATAAATCAAATCAAATCATCTTGGACACTGTTTGGTGGCCTGGCCAATCCTGTCTGTGGATTTCTTATGGGTTTGTTCTTCTTTGAACCTGTTAGACTGGAAAGTTCAGAGCTTCTTCATTCACATTGAGGTTGTCTCCATTCTGGAAGGAGCTTCAGTACAAATGTCATGTGAATGAATCAGTGAGACGTCCAATATTCAGCTCCTGTAACCACAACATGTGTAATATTCACATCTTTCTGATATCTTACCCTGAGTGTCATCGTCGATAAAATGCTAAAGCTTTGATCGTGGATATTACCAGGATGTCTCATTGCCAAAAGGATGAAGGGACTATGAATAGTGATTCGATCAGAATGTTTCAATGGCAGAACAGTAGAGTGTCCAGGGCAAACTGAGACATGTGACAGATTGTCTGAGTGGAGCAGGGGAGGTGGGGGTGGGGATGGGAACCGCAGTGGTGGGAAAAAGATAGAAAGAGAAATTGAAAAAGTGGAGAAATGTAAATTTTAAAGATCAAATCGAGGTGGAAGTTCATGCTCTGAAATTGTTGAACTCAATGTTCAGTGCAGAAGGCTATAAAGTGCCCAATCAGAAGATGAGGTGCTGTTTCTTCAGTTTGTATTGGGCTTCACTATGATTTTCTCAGCATGATTTTCTGGACCGTTACATTGAGGAACTACTGGAGAGCAGACCAGAGTAGACTGGATGTTGTGTTCTGAGAAAGGAATATTTGACAATCTAGTTATGTCAAACCCATTGGGGATGAATGATCATAACATGAAGAATTCTTCACCATGTTAATAAGGGGAGGGTAATTGCCTTTCAGAGAACTAACATTCAACTACTCAAAGAGAAGTACCTTGCTTCATAATCTAGTTAGTGTGCGAGTGAGAGTACCATCTGCTGACAGCAAATTTTATTGGTTCAATCAAAATAACCAAATAATCAAATTAGGGATGTTAGAAGTTGCAGCATGACATAGATAGGATGCAAGATTGGGTGGAGAAGTGGCAGATGGACTTCAACTTGGATAAATGAGTAGTGTGTTCATTTTGGCAGGTCAAATGGAACGAAGGAGCATAATATCAAGGGCCAGACTCTTAGCAGTGTAGAGGATCAGAAGGACCTTGGGGTTCAGGTCCACAAGACTCTTAAAAACAGCCTCACAGGTAGAGGATGTGGTCAAATAGGCATATGGTGTACTAGCCTTCATCAATCAAGGGATTGAGTTTAGGAGTCGGGAAGTAATGCTGCAGCTTCATAAGGCCCTAGTCAGACCCTACTTGAAGTCTGGTCACCTCATTACAAGAAACATGTGGAAGCTATTGAAAGAGTGCAGAGGAGATTTACAAACATGTTGCCTGGATTGGGTGGCATGCCTTATGAGGAAAGGTCGAGGGAACTCGGTCTTTTCTCCTTGGAGAGATGAAGGATGAGAGATGATCTGATAGAGGTTTATAAGATGTTGAGAGGTATTGATCGAATGGATTCTCGGAGGCTATTTCCCAGGGCTGAAATGGTCACTACAAGAGGACACAGGTTTACTTGGAAACAGGTACAGAGGGGATTCAGGGGTAAGTTTTTCCACTCAGAGGGTGGTGGGTGAGTGGAATCGGCTGCTGTCAGTGGTGGTAGAGCAGGTACAGAGGGAGTGCACAGATTTACAGGCTGATTCTTGGGATGGCAGGGCTGACTTATGAGGAGAGGTTGAGTCAATTAGGATTATATTCACTGGAGTTTAGAAGAATGAGAGATGATCTCATAGAAACCTTTAAAATTCTAATTGAAGTAGGATGGATACAGGTAGACCTTCTAGTATGGAGATAGGAAGAAATTTCTTCACCCAGAGAGTGGTCAGCATGTGGAATTCACTACCGCAGAAAGTAATTGAGATCAAAGCACTGAATGTTTTCAAGAAACAGTTAGGTAGCACTTGGGGTGAAAGGGAGCGAAGGATATGAGGGGGCAGGTGAAGACAGGATCACATCATTAAGTTGGATGAACAGCCATGAACACAATAAATTGTGGAGCAGGCTGGAAGGAGCGAATGGCCTCCTCCTGCTCCTATTTCCTAAGTTTCAGTGAACCTCAGAATGTAGGTCATCAGGTTCATTGGGATTTGTGGATTTTTAGTCCTTTTTTGAATGTTATTCTCTCACTTGGAGAGGAATTCTGATTTTAGATACAGCATGGAATAGGCTGGAGGAGAAAAAGACAAGTATTGTTCACAAAATATAAAAATTGCCATGATTGGCTTTACTAGAGATCGAGGCACTGAGAATAATGAAGCTAGGAGCTGGGAGGGAAGATCTAGAAGTCATAGTCACTGGAATGAGTGTCTGTTAATCCTGTTCCAACACTGAATAAAATTAGGGCACACTCCACCTTTTGACACTCGCCATTGCCCTTCATTCCCTTTCGTACCTCGAGAATACGGATCAGAGTGTTTATATCAGAGACTCCAAAATATTCAAACAACAAAGAAAATTGTGCAAATAGTTTTCAGATTTCAGTCATAAAGATTTACAGCATGGAAACAGGCTTTTCACCTTAACTTGTCCATGCCGTCCTTTTTTTAAAATTCCTAAGTTGGACCTGCGTTTGGCCCATATCACTCTATATTCATTGTACCTGCATAATTATCTAAATGCTTTTTAAAAGATAAAATTGTATCTGCCCCTACAACAACCTCTGGCAGCTTGTTGCAGACACTCACCACCCTGTGTGTGAAAAACATTGCCCCTCTGGACACTTATGTATCTCTCCCCTCTCACCTTAAACCTATGCTCTCTAGTTTTAAACTCCCCTAACCTTTGGGAAAACGTATTGACTATCTACCTTATCTATGCCTCTACTTTATAGACCTCTATAAGATCACCCCTCAGCCTCCTACACTCCAGAGAGAAAAATCCCAGTCTATTCAGCCTCTCCTAATAACTTATAGAACATGGAATATAGAACATTACAGCACAGTAAGGCCTTTTGGCCCTCAATGTTGTGCCAGCCTATGAAACCAATCTAAAGCTCATCTAACCTACACTATTCCAATATCATCATGTCTTTGTCCAATGACTGTTTAAATGCCCTTAATGTCAGCAATTTCACTAATGTTGCAGGCAGGGCATACCACGCCCTTACTACTCTCTGAGTAAAGAACCTACCTCTGACACCTGTCCTATATCTATCACCTCACAATTTAAAGCTATGTCCCCTCATGCTAGCCAACTCCATCCAAAGAAAAAGACTCTTACTGTCCACCCTATCTAACGCAGTCCATCAAGTCCCAGTAGCATCCTAATAAATCTTTTCTGCATTCTTTCTAGTTTAATAATATCTTTTCTATTGTAAGGTGACCAGGATTGCACACAGTATTCTAAGTGTGGCCTTACCAATGTCTTGTATAACTTCAACGTCACAACTCCTATATTCAATGTTCTGACTGATGAAACCAAGCATGCCGAATGCCTTCTTCACCATTCTGTCCACCTGTGACTCCACTTTCAAGGAGATAGGAAGATGTTCCCCTCGATTTCTTTGTTCTGTAACTCTTGTCAAAGCCCTAACATTAACTGAGGTTCAATCTACCAAAATTCATCACCTCGCATTTGTCTGAACTAAACTCCATCTGCCATTCGTCAGCCCACTGGCTCAATTGATCAAGATCCCGTTGCAATTGGAGATAACTTTCTTCACTGTCCATTATGCTACCAATCTTGGTGTTGTCTGCAAATTTACTAACTATGCCCCCTATATTCTTCTCTAAATCATTAATGTAAATGACAAATAACAGTGGACCTAGCACTGATCCCTGAGGCACACCACTTGTCACAGGCCTCCAGTTTGAAAAACAACTTTCTGCTGCTGCTCTCTGGCTTCTGTCAAGAAGCTAATTTTGTATCCATTTAGATACCTCACCCTGGATCCCGTGAAATTTAACTTTTTGCAACAATCCACCATGCAGTACCTTGTCAAAGGCCTTGTTAAAGTCCATGCAGATAACATCAACTGCACTGCCCTCATCTAACTTCTTGGTTACTCTTTCAAAAAACTCAATCAAAATTATAAGACATGATTTTCCATTCACAAAGCCATGCTGACTGTCTCTCATCAGTCTTTGCATCTCTAAATGTCTGTAAATCCTGTCTCTCAAAATACCTTCCTATAACTTACCCACCACAGATGTGAGGCTCACTGGCCTGTAGTTCCAGTTTGAATTAGTTATGCAGGGAAATGAGGTGATATTTGAGAAGAGAGAGTGGACATATTAGTGATCATTTTCCAGCATTCTATAGACTCTGGAAGAGTTCCAACGGATTAGAGGATAGTTAATGTAACCCCACTTTTTAAAAAAAGGAGGGAAAGAGAAAACATAGAATTATAGACCAATGGGGTGGAGAGGGGGAAGGCTAGAGTCAATTATTAAGGAGGTAATATCTGAGGATTTGGAAAGCGGTGACAGGATTGGTCCAAGTCAGCGTGGATTCACTAAAAGGAAATTGTGCTTGACAAATCTTCTGGAATTTTTTGAGGATTTGACTAGTGGAATGGATGAGGGTGAACCAGTGGATGTTGTGTATCTGGACTTTCAAAAGGCTTTTGACAAGATCCCACACAACAGACGAGTAAGCAAAATTAAAGCTCATGGTATTGTGGGTAATGTATTAGTGTAGTTGGAGAACTGGTTGACAGACAGGAGATGGAGAGTGGGAATAAATGGGTCCTTTTTAGAGTGGCATGCTGTGACCAGTGGGGTACATAGGGTTCAATGCTAGGACCCCAGTTATTCACAATATACATCAATGCTTTGGACAAAAGAATTGAATGCAATATTTCCAAATTTGCAGATGATATTTGGGTCCCATACCTAAGGAAGGATGTGCTGGCTTTGGATGGGGCCCAGAAGAGGTTCACAAGGATGATTTCAGGAATGAAATGTTTGTGATATGAGGAGCAGTTGAGGAGTCTGGATCTATACTCAATGGAATTTAGAAGGATGGGGGGATCTAACTGAAAGCTACAGAATATGAGAAACCTAGATTGAATAGACATGGAGCAAATGTTTCCACCGATAGGAGAGACCAGAACTCGAGTGCACAACCTTCGAGTGAAGGGATGATGAGGAAAAATTTTTTCAGCCAGAGAGTGGTGGATCTGTAAAACTCATTGTCACAGAGGATTGTGGAGAGTGGTGGATCTGTAAAACTCATTGTCACAGAGGATTGTGGAAGACATTGAGTGTCTTTAAGACAGAGATAGACAGGCTCCTGATCAATACAGAAATCAAGGGTTATGGGGACAATGCAGGAAAATGGCAATGAGAATCATAATAGCCATGATTGAATAGTGGAGCAGACTCGATGGGCTGAATGGACTAATACCGGTCCTATATCTTATGGTCTAAGCTGGACAGCAGTATGTACTGTGAAGAGGATGTTAAGAGGCTGCAGAGTGGCTTGGACAGGCTAACTGAGTTGGCAAATAGGTGTGGAATTGACTGCCAGATGTGATAATGGAGTCAGACACTTTAGGAACTTTCAAGTGGTTATTGGATAGGCACATAGAGCACAGCAGAATTATAGGAAGTAGGATAACTTTATCTTGGGTTTGGACAGAGCTCGGCACAACATCGAGGGCTGGAGAGCCTGTACTGTGATGTAATATTCTATGTTCTATATTCTAAATACTTGGCAAATGCAACATAATGTGGATGAATGTGAGGTTATCTACTTTTATGCCAAAAACAGGAAGGAAGATTATTATCAGAAAGGTGGCAGTTTAGGAAAGGGGGAAGTGTGATGTGACCTGGGTGTCAAGATGGAACAGTCGCTGAAGGTTGGCATGCAGGTACAGCAAGCAGTGAGGAAAGCTAATGTCATGTTGGCCTTCATAGCAAGAGCATTTGAGTATTGGAGAAGGGTGTCTTGCTGCAGTAATACAGGGCATAGGTGAGGTCACACTTTGAGTACTGTGCACAATTTTGGTCTCCTAGTCTGAGGAAGGACATCCTTGCTATTGAGGGAGTCCAGCAAAGGTTCACCAGTTTGATTCCTGGAATGACAGGACTGACATTTGAAGAGAGATTGGATCAACTGGGCTTGTATTCATTGGAATTTGGAAGAATGAGAGGGAATCTCATAGAAACATATAAAATCCTGATGGGATTGGACAGGTTAGATGTGGGAAGAATCCTCCTGATGTTGGGGAAGTTCAGAACTACAGGTCATTGGCTTATCCCTTATGCTTAGACAATCAGGACTGAGATGAGAAAGAACTTCAATCAGAGAGTTGTGAACCTGTGGAATTCTCTCCCACTGAAAGCTGTTGGGGCCAGTTTGTTAGATATGTTCAAGAGGGAGATGGATATGCCCTTGTGGCTAAAGGGATCAAGGGGTACAGAAAGAAAGCAGGAGAAGATATTGAAACTACATAATCAACCATGACCATATTGAATAATAGTGTAGGCTGGATGGGCTAATGGTTTACTCCTGCACCTATTTTCAGTGTTTTTTTGAAATTTGCATCATCTGATGATTATTAAGCAAGGAGTGTCGAGATGATACTAATCATGTACCAATCATTGGTCATTGAACAGAGAGAATCATAGATTCATAGTGTCAGTAAAGAAATGGTTTTGGGGAAATTGATGGGATTGAAGGTGGATAAATCTCCAGCTCCTGATAATCTTCATCCCAGAGTACTTAAGGAAGTGGCCCTGGAAATAATAAATCCATTGGCGGTTATCTTCCAAAGTTCTTTGGAGTCTGGAATAATTCCTACAGATTGAAGGGTAGCTAATGTAAGCTTGCTATTCAAAAAGGGAAATAGAGAGAAAACAGGGAACTATAAGCCAGCAAGCTTAACGTCAATACTGGGAAGTTGCTGGAGTCCATTATCAAGAATTTAGTAACTTGGCATTTCGAAGGCAGTAGTATAATCAAAGTCAGCATAGATTTACAAAAGAGAAATCATGTTTGATGAATCTATTGGAATTCTTTGAAGATGTAACTAGTCGAGTTGACTGAGAAGAACCAGTGGATGTGGTTTATTTAGACTTTTGGAAGGCTTTCGACAAGCTCTCACAGAACAGACTTCTATGTAAAGTTAAAGCACATGGGATTGCTGATAGTGTCCTGAAATGTACAGAAAGTTGGTTAGAGTCATAGAGGTTTACAACATAGAAACAGGCTCTTAAACCCAACTTGCCCATGCTGTCTTGTTTTTTAACCATTATGCCAGTCCCAGTTGCTTGCATTTGACACATATCCCTCTTTACCCAGTTAGGTTAGCAGATAGGAAGCAAAGAGTTGGCATGTGTTTTTATTCTCAGTCACTGCCTAGTGGGGTTTGGCAGGAATCTGTGCCAGGATCCCAATTGTTCACATTATATATTAATGATTTGGAAAAGGGAACTGAATGCATTATCTCCAAATTTGCAGATGATACAAAGTTGGGTGGGAGAGTGAGGAGGTGCAGAGATTTGTACAGGCTGTGTGTGTGTGGGCATCCATGGAAATGCAGTACAATGTGGATAAATGTGAGGCTATCCACTTTGGTGGCAATAATAGGAAGACAGATTATTACCTGAATGGGGATGAATTGAGAGAGACTCAACAAGACCTTGGAGACCTTGTGCATCAGTCACTGAACATAAACACACTGCAGATATAAAGAAGGCAAATGATATATATATATGAAAGGTCAAGGCTAATGGGATATAAGGACAGGTAGCTAGATGGATAAGTAACTGGCTTGGTAATAGGAACAGAGAGTAATAGTGGAAGGGTGTTTTTGTGTTTTTCTAGCTGGAGGTCGGTCACTAGTGGTGTGCCGCAGGGCTTGGTACTGGGACCTCTTCTATTTGTAATATATATAAATGACTTGGAGGAGGGAGTAAGTGGAGTGATCAGCAAGTTTGCAGACGATACAAAGATGGCTGGATTTGCGGATAGTGAGGAGCATTGTCAGGCGATGCAGCAGGACATAGATAGGCTGGTAGCTTGGGCAGATAGATCGCAGGTGGAATTCAATCCTGATAAATGTGAGGTGATGCATTTCGGGAGAAAAATGTAGTGGGAAGGTATATGATAAAAGGTAGACCTATTAAGAGTATAGAAACGCAGAGGGACCTGGGGGTGCAGGTGAACAAGTCTCTGAAGGTGGCAGAGCAAGTGGAGAAGGTTGTGAAGAAAGCATATAGTGTGTTAGCCTTTATAGGAAGGGGTATAGAGTACAAGAGCTGGCCTTTAATGTTGCAGTTGTATAAAACACTGGTTAAACCTCATTTGGAATACTGCGTCCAGTTCTGGTCGCCCTACTACCGGAAGGACGTGGAACTCTGGAGAGAGTGCAGAGGAAGTTTACCAGGATGCTGCCTGGTATGGAAGGTCTGAGTTACGAGGAGAGATTAGGCAAATTGGGGCTGTTTTCCTTAGAAAGATGTAGACTTAGAGGAGATCGAATAGAGGTGTACAAGATTATGAGGGGTATAGATAGAGTAAACAGGGTTAAGCTTTTTCCTAGGATGGACTCGAATATCACGAGGGGTCACGGGCTTAGGGTGAGGGGGGTAAGGTATAATTTGGATGCTAGAGGGAGATTTTTCACACAGAGGGTGGTGGGGGTATGGAATGCGCTGCCAAGTAAAGTGGTGGAGGCAGGTACTCTGGAGTTATTTAAGAAATACTTAGATGGGCCCATGAACAGAATGGGAATGGAGGGGTATAGAAAACTGATTTAAAATAGGGATCATGAGCCTTGGGGGTCCCTGGGAAGTGTGTAAATAGATGATGATATTGATGTACTTGTTTTTATCCTACAGGTGCTTTGGTCCACCTTGTTGTTTAACGAGGGGCATACACGCGATGGGTCATGAGAGGGCTGCTCTTGGATCTTTTTTTTTGAGAGTATCCTAGTACTTCACATCGTTAGTGTACGCTTGACCTGGACCAGTTGATGGGCAATGCGACAGTTCAGTGACTATCACTGTGCTGTGCAGATACATGGATTTGGGCCTGTGTCTATGGGAGTTTGCGCATTCTCCCCATGCTTGCGTGGGTTTTCTCCGGGTGCTCCGGTTTCCTCCCACATCCCAAAGATGTGCTCTTAGACTAATTGGCAAAACAAATTCTCCCTAAATTGTCTCAAATTTGGTTTTTAATCCATAGATCTATAAACATGGACAGGGATCGTGGGTAGAGGTGGGAACATCGGGGTGGCGGCGCGAGCTCATTGGGCCGAAGGGCCTGTTTCCTGTGCTGTTTTGTTTTTTGTTCTTTGATATGTTGGTTTTCATAGCGAGAGGATTTGAATATAAGGATAGGGATGTTTTGTTGCAATTGTATAGGCATTGGTAAAGCCAAACCTGGAGTATTGTGCACAATTTTAGTGTCCTTATCTGAGGAAGGATGCCCTTGCTCTAGAGGGAGCACAGCAAAGGCTGATTCTAGGTGAAAGGTCTGTCATATATACAGAGCCTAAGTCAGTTAAGATTATATTCACTGGAGTTTGGAAGAATGAAAGAGGGTCTCATATTGACTTACAAAATTCTAACAGGGTTCGACAGAGTAGATTCAGAATGAATGTTCCCAATGGTGGGGAAGTCCAGAAATAGGGGGCATAGCTTGAGGATAAGGGGTAAACCTTTTAGAACTGAGACAAAGAGAAATTTGTTCATCTAGAGGATGGTGAATGTGTGGAATTCATTAGCACAGAATGCCATTGAGGTCAAAATGTTCTCTGATTTCAAGAAGAAATTAGATTTCATTCTTGGGGCTAGAGGGATCGAGGGATATGGGGGGGAGGGGGAAATCAGGATATTGAATTTGATGATCAACCATGATCAAGATGATTGGTGGAGCAGGCTCAAAGGGCCGAATGGTCTACTCCTGCTTCTAGTTGTTTCTATGTTTCTAATCCAAAAGATAACTCTGTAAACACAAACTCAAATACTTCTTTCTTTAAGGTAACTCCAGCCATTTTGGCAGGAGTGTGTACCATCTAAAAGGCATACTTCAGCAACTCCCCAAGACTCCTTCAACAGTACCTTCCAAATCTGTGACCTCTACTGATGTTCACTGCTGCTTCCATTGGAACCACTGAATCTGCTTTGGCCATTTCCTTTTTCTTCACAATGGTTGTCTCAGCTTTCGTGTTGCTATGCATATTTTAAATATGGCAAAATCGTATTTTGCCAGAGAGTAACACGGTGAATTTTCCCCCAAATCCCCATTCCAATCAGAAACTAACATTACAAGCATTGTCTACTCGACCTGTCAGCAAAGAGCAGCTTTGTTGGGGAGCAGATTTTGCCCCTTTAGGTCAGTGAGGACAATTTATTTGTGGACAAGGACTGCAGGTGTCCCAGTGCAGTTATTCTAGGCACTTCTGGCCTCATCTTGGGAACGGAATCAAGCTTCCCAATGGGACATCAGAGAAAAGTGGAACAAACTTGTTCATAAATGATAAGCATAGATCCACCATAAAAAGAAATCCCTTCAAACAATTTAAAAACAAGAACATTCTAACTCTTCCCATAGAATCATATATTAAATATACAATAAATATATACAGCACAAACAACAATAGCCTGAAAATATTCAGCGTAACATCTGTAAATTTCATAATTTAACATAATGTACACAGACATATACAGTTCCAATGTACAATATAAATATCTTTAAACTATGACTATATTCTCTAAGTCACATAAATACCAAATTAGAATTCATTAATGGTCAATATGCTTCCTACAAAGACTAGAGGTGTAACAATTGTGGGTACATTTGATGGGGGAGGATCAGCTGCGAAGGATGAGTCCCAGGCAAGATTTAACAACAAAATCCATTAACTCCATGTGTGCTGGCAGTTCCTTGGGACTTTTTGCTTCTCTTGTTGCCCCTTTGCTTTGACCTTGGTCCCTGTGACCCCAGGCACAGAAATATAAGGCAGATTGGCCAGCATATAAGTCATTGGGATTGTAATAGATAAACAATTCATAAAACAATTCACAAACTTTACATGGCATTGCTCATTCTCTCCTGTTCAACCTCTTTTTCCACATTTTGTACCATAAATTTTGACATTATTTTGTCTGAATTCTTTCTCTATTAAACTGACATACCAATAAAACCTGTCAACTTTCTCTTTACAAGTTCCTCTTTTGACCTTTTAATATTCACCCAGTAAAGGTTTAAATAGAGATTTCTTACTCTAGATGTGGACAGAGTAAAACAGAGGGCACCAGGCCAAATATAAAGCTCATTCTGCTGATTGTTTGAATGAAGTGCTTTATGAGCTAGGTGATATTTCACTGCCAAGTCTACAGCATGGAATCCCTGGGAAAAGGGTGATTGACACGAGACAGCTGGTAGTTACAACTAATTGCATGTCTGGTGTCTCTACTCTGATCAATGTTGATATCGAGGGAGGAACAGTCAGCATGGCCCGAGTGACTGCATTTAAAACATTACTCAGCATAAAACACTAGTTCAGTGCAGGTAACCTTTTCACAATACTGCACCCTCTAGTGTACCGTAAGAAGTCTCACAACACCAGGTTAAAATCTAACAGATTTAATTAGAATCTTGAGCTTTTGGAGCACTGCTTCTTTATCAAGTAAGTGCCACTTCTCTAAGGAAGGAGCAGCATTCCAAAAGCTCGTGATTCCAACTAAATCTGTTGGACTTTAACCTGGTGTTGTGAGACTTCTTCCTGTGTTTACCCCAGTCCAATGCTGGCACTTCCACATCATGGCCCTTTACTGTACAGTATCCTCTGATGTACAGCTCAGACATTTCTTCCAGTTTGAAACCCAATATCTTGAAAACTGAAATGCTGGAATTCTGTAGCAGATCTGACAAATTCAGAAAATCCCAGAGACAGTCTCGGTCTCAAAGCTTGTCTCTTTCATATATGTTCAAGCCAGCTTTAACATTCTAGAACTTTCTGCTTCTATTCTTTGTGGAATGCTAATCATATCTGGGGTGTTTTTTTTTGAAGGCTTTTGAATTACTGGAATTGGCACCAAGATTGAGAATTCCTAACTCCATTTTCACACAGGTGGCTGTGAAGGGTCCTTGGTATTTTTCCTACATTCCTGACAACAGTTTCACTGAAGCTGCTAATATCAACAGCCAGAAAGCGGATTCTCCCCTCCCTCCTCCGCTTAAGCCAGCAGTAATCCCAGTTCAGGGCTGGTCACAAGTCAGTGGTTTCTTGTATCTTTCCCAGTGTGAGATAGTAAAAGTTAACAGAATTCACTTTGGAACAGCAACAACCCTGAAAATCCCAGAATCTCAAAGCTGGCTTTCCAAGGTCAGTGTGTCTTTATCAGAATTCTGGAAATCAGCTAATAATCCTAGTCTAGAACAGACAGATCTCTGAAGTTTAGCCAGCCTGGTTAATTAAAGGATAAAATCGCCTTAGTCCCAGATAACCATAGGTTACTCCCATTTGGAGGGGGAGATTTAACCTGAGGGTCACCACATCTTAGTTGAGGGGGTAAGATTGAGAAGGTAGGGCCTTCATGAATAACCTCAGTCAGTACGGGAATTGAACCCGAACCATTTGCATTGCTCTGCATCACTAACCCTCCAACTGAGCCAATTGACTCCAAATACTAGTTAACTAGCTGTGCACTGGGTTAACTGCCTAGAGTACTAGGAACCATCTGTAGATACCCCAAAACACTACATACTAAACACTACTAACCCCACCGAGACTTGTAAGAAAGTATTGCAAGAAACCTTTCTTGTCTCATTTCCAGCTTTCAACGTTATCTTAAAGTTTAAAGACTTTACCCGCTAACTAATTCAATAAAAACTTTCAAACTGAAAATCTGTAGGGCTCTGGAAAAGAGGAAGAGGAGTGCGGGATTTTTCACCCAGATTTTGATCAGTATTTGCTTCTGAGAGCTGGAACTTTAGCTGCACCAACTCAGCATAACTCAGGAATCCAGGTTATCACCCCATATCATTCTGAATTCACACTTACAGGCGCTATGGGAACCACAGGACTAATTGGATCATCAATAAGCCAGCAAGAAGCCTCTCCCCAGTTTGTGCTCTATGCCTCTATCACTGGGATATTTTGCTGCACCTCTAGCACAAAGTGCAATGAATGATTATATCTCATCCTTCGATTGTACAACTTATCAACACTTTAAAGCAGAAATCTAGAAATCTCTGAAAACATCAGGATTTGACTACACTAAGTTGAGGGAAATAGTGAAGGGAGGTTTGCACTGTGCTCAATATCGTGTGCTAGACATTCACCAAACTCAAAAATAATTCCCTCCCCAAATACACTCAAACTATTTACCTAAAGTACCAACGACACACATAGGAACTTTTACTACTGACATTAAATGCAAGTTACGTCGATCTCTGAACATAATACACAATGCAACGATTATACATCAGCACCAGAAATTTGCTGCTAAATTGTTGGAATTGTTAATTCTCTGTTTTATGAGCTTTAATACTGCAGTTTGTAAACCAACACTGATTGGTCAGTGATGATCAGACTAGCTGCCATCAACAAGTCAATTGTTAAACATGGAGAAAGTTTGGGAAAGTTTGCAGGACAAAGTTGGTGCTGCAGGTTGATGCAGTGAATGGGAGGAACGTCTCTCTCTCTCTCTCCTCTGTCTGTCTGTCTCTCTCTCCCTCCCTCCCCCAGCAATGGCTGGATCCCTCTGTGGAAGGAGGGATGAAATTCAATTGGACATTTATTTGAGAAATGGCAGTTTATATCAGATTTGATCCTGGAATAAATTCTCTATGACAGGAAAGTCATTCCAAGTTTACAAGAAACCAAAAACAACTCAGGGTTTCATCTTGGAGAACTCCACCTCTCAGCAACATCCCCACCTTCGGTAATTTCATCTTCTCCTGAAAACAGGAACAATTTTTCTGATTTTTTTAAAAATTTATAAGTCACAAGTAAGGCTCACATTAACACTGCAATGAAGTTACTGTGAAATTTCCCCTAGTCACCACAGTCTGGCACCTGTTTGAATCAATGGACCTAACCAGCACGTCTTTTAGAATGTGGGAGGAAATCGGAGCACCTGAAGGAAACCCACACAGACACGGGGAGAACGTGCAGACTCCACACAGACAGTGACATAAGCTGGGAATCGAAGCTGGCTCTCTGGGCCTTTGAGGCAACAGGCTAACTACTATCCCACCGTCCACCTTCCTCCTGTCGCACTTTCTTACCCAATCACATTCATATTGGCCTAGACACTAACTGAAAAGAGCAATTTAATTAGCTCCTATTTGTTATTCCTTAGAGAGATTTAAAAATTCATTCATGGGATGTAGGTGTCACTGTTTAGACTAGCATTCATTATCCATTAGTAATTATTCTTCAGAAGGTGCTGCTGAGCTGCCTTCCTGAACCCATGGTTAGACCATGTGCTGTAGATACACCCAGCCTGTTATTAGGGAGGGAGGTGCAGGATTTTTCACCCAGATATTTGCTTCTGAGAGCTGGAACTTTAGCTGTACCAACTCAGCATAACTCAGGAATCTGGGTTTATCACCCTACATCACTCTGAATATCAGACCTACAGGCGCTATGGGAACCACAGGATGTTTATTCCAGGGAATGGAGATGAACAAAAACTAGAAGAGTTAATGAGTCTAAGAGGGTGAATGAAAGGAGGGAGAGTGGTGGGAGGGAGGGTGAGTGAGGGGAACAGAGGGAGGGAGAGTGAGTGAGGGGAACAGAGGGAGGGAGAGTGAGTGAGGGGAACAGAGGGAGGGAGAGTGAGTGAGGGGAACAGAGGGAGGGAGAGTGAGTGAGGGGAACAGAGGGAGGGAGAGTGAGTGAGGGGAACAGAGGGAGGGAGAGTGAGTGAGGGGAACAGAGGAGGAGAGTGAGTGAGGAACAGAGGGAGGGAGAGTGGTGAGGGAACGAGGAGGGAGAGTGAGTGAGGGGAACAGAGGGAGGGAGAGTGAGTGAGGGAACAGAGGGAGGGAGAGTGAGTGAGGGGAACAGAGGGAGGGAGAGTGAGTGAGGGGAACAGAGGGAGGGAGAGTGAGTGAGGGGAACAGAGGGAGGGAGAGTGAGTGAGGGGAACAGAGGGAGGGAGAGTGAGTGAGGGGAACAGAGGGAGGGAGAGTGAGTGAGGGGAACAGAGGGAGGGAGAGTGAGTGAGGGGAACACAGTAAGGAGTGAAGAGGAGGGACGAAGGGAAAGGAAGGGAGAGGAGGACAGTTGATTAGAAGACAGGCTGACCTGGATGGATGAGTAGAGTTTGAGTGAAAGAAACAGAGTGGTTGAGACTGATTGATACAGCAATAAGTCTCAGAGGGACATGTTGCTGCAGAGAATGGAACCACAGCAAGCAATGCAAAACCCCAAAGAGAGTTTGAGCTTCAGAGATCTGGATCCCTTCTTATTGGAATGAAGGGGGTCAAAGGTGTAAGTTTTTCCCTTCATTCCCTGAGGTGAAATTGAAAAGCATCACTGACCGATGATCCCAAATATGGGAAACGGACAGAGCTTCAGCACTGCCAGGGGACCCCCTGGCAGCGGGGAACTCCCTGGCAGCACAGGACTCCGGCATGTGGGACCCTTGGCAGCATGGGACCCCTGGCAGCGCAGGGCCCCTGGCAGCGCGGGACCCTTGGCAGCGCAGCGCAGGAGCCCCAGCAGTGCGGGAGCCCTGGCAGCGCAGGACCCCCGGCAGCGCGGGACCCCCAGCAGTGCAGGACCCCCTGGAAGTGCAGGATCCCTTGGCAGTGCGCCACTCTCAGTGCAGCACTAAAGTGTCAGGTTAGATTTTGGGTTCAGTCCTCTGCAGTGGAACCTGAATCCCTATCCATCGCTAACGGGGGAAAGTGTTGCTATTGAGTCAAGGTTGTCCAACTGTGTTTCATGGCCCTTTCAAAGGGTAATTGGTTTGAGTCTGAAATCACATTTCAGCCACACAGATGAGGACAGCACCCTGCCTTCCCTAAAGGATATTTCTGAACCAGTTAGTTCTTGTTATGACATTCTGACAGTTTTATTGTCATTTTTACTGAGATCAGCTTTTTAATCCCAGATTTTTATAAAACAGAAATCAAAATTTTTATCGGGAATTTGAACTGTTGCTCTGAGGAATATTAAAAGCACTGTTTGGCCTCAGGTGATGTGTCTACATTTACATTGTAGCTGTTCCTATCACCAAGTCAATGAATCATTGGACTGATTATTTGACTCAGTTATTTGCAAGGTTGATGTTGTGGAATGGCAGAAATGAGCGATCAAAAGGGAACAAAAGTGATCTGATGGCACAATCATTAGCGCTGCTGCCTCGCAGTAGAACACAGAACATAGAACATTACAGCGCAGAACAGGCCCTTTGGCCTTCGATGTTGCACCGACCAATTAGGAAAAAACAATGACCCTCTAACCTAAACCATTCCCTTTTCATCCATAAACTTATCTACTAACCTCTTAAACGCCACCAAACGTGGCGCATCTACAACTGACGCAGGCAGTACCGGGGTCCCAGGTTCAAGACCAGCTGTGGGTCAAACTCCAGCCTCGGGTCACTGTCTGTGTGGAATCTGCACGTTCTCCCTGTGTCTGCATGGGATTCACCTGGTTGTTCCGGTTTCCTCCCACAGTCCAAAGCTGTGCATGATTGGTGAATTGGCCATGATAAATTGTAAGTTAGGGGGAATTAGTTATTTAAAAAATGGGGTACAGGGATAGGCCTGGGTGTGATGTTCTGCCAGAGAGTTGGTGCAGACTTGATGGGCTGAATAGCCTCATTCCATACTGTAGGGATTCAATGAAGGTCAGGGTTCAGGGGAACAGTGATCATCAAGGAAAATACAACTTCTATTGCTTTTATTTGATTGAAAGTCCTTAACTGCTTGCTCTGGTTACAATTTCCTCAATCTGCCACCCGCTACTGGCCTTTGTGCTTTGGTTCAGAGTCTTTGCTGGATTCTAAGTTGATGATATGTAGGGATTATTCTCCTCCCGAGTAGTGTGCTTACTGGGGACCTCACAGCCTGTGTCACTTATACAGAGATGACAACTCACTTGCACATATCAGGGTTAGTAATAAATCCATAAAAAACCAATTACTGGACAATGAATAGGATCATTAATACAGCCTCAGTAACGGAAACAAAGGCAAATTCCAAATGGATGCAACATCTGTACTGACACATGGCTAGTACACACAACATCCATACTGACACATGGCTAGTACATGTGATTCTTATACTGACACAAGGCTAGTAAATGGAACTTCCATACTGATACATGGCTGGTGCACATAGCACCCATATTGACACACATATGTAGTGCCTGTGTTGATATGTGGCATGTGCCGATACAGCCTAACATATTCAGTATTTGTGCTAAACTGGGGCTAGTGTAGCTAGTGTGTGATTATTTGGGCAGCATATGTGATATTTGTGCTGATTGGGTCCAGGTATGCATTTTTTGAACAGTGCAGTGTTTTTACTGATTCAAATCTGCTGCTGCAGTGTTGGAACCTTCAGCATTATCTGGAATCAAGGCTAATATACTTGTATGTCAATGCCAGTTTAATATATGTAGTGTGTGTAGGGATAAAATATCAGAATATACAATATCTGCACTGATACAAGGCTGGTATATGTGGTATTTGTGCTATTACACGCATGTGTGTGTCAATGTTGACATGGGCGGTATAGTGAGTATCTGCTAATATATAGTCAGATTGTGACAGCGATTCCCATTGGTAGCATTGTATTTGCAGTGCCTGCACTGCTCCTGGTCCAACATTGGACATGTCTATCATTAACTAGTTTACACAACTTGCATGAGTTCTGTAACCAGTGGAGATCAATGTCAAATTGACCTGATTTCAATCCATGGCTCGAGTTAAAGGTTATTTTCTCCAATTAAAATTCCTGATTAATCGTTGCACTTCTTATTGTTTCAGTGTATATTTCAGTGTATATTACAGTGTATATTCAGTGTATATTTCACTGTATATTACAACTGCATTAGATGCTAACTCTGCCCTTCGATTCCATCTTACAGTTCTGATTCCGGGGTGCCAGCCGAAAGATAACCAATACCATATCGCCCGTTCGCAGCAGTCATTTCCAAAGGGGAGGTACTATCAGGTCCATTGTAGGAACGATGGATGGGCATTGGTGAAGGTGTCTCACTGGGAGCCTTACTCAGAATGAACCTGGTCTCATCATGATCATCCAAATTGGACATATCTTTCATCATTCGGCCTCGCTTGTATGAAACGGATAAAGTGTTGGACCCATCAGACACCAGGTGGAAGTGACGGACGATGAAGACAATGGGAATGGGGAGGATTCCTAGCACAATCAGACTAACGGTCACTCCAAGGGCCCAACCAGGGAATATCAGGAACCTTTCCATTGCCTGCACAGAGAAAAAGAGATTCCATTTAGCAAGCAAATATACAATTAGATTATCTCAGGAATCTGGGCAATGCCAACTAACCCTCATCAGCTCAGTGGCATCTGAAAACAGAAGCTAAACTAATGACCCTGCAGCTTCTCTTGCTGGTACTATCAGAGGTCAACACCCATTACAAGCTTGGTGTTGACCTCTGATAGCACTAGCAACTCACTGACCACCCAGCTCCCAACACCTTCCTGAGCATCCACCCCCTCAGCTGCCCCATCCATACAACCTCTCAAAGCAACTTCCTCTCCCATTCACTGACAGACCAGCCCCTCCTTTCACAGAGCTCCCTCCCATCAAAATATCTGTGTGATATGAGCCAAGTCCCTTCTCACCCACAGTCTGTGGAAACAATCACTTCTCACTGTAGTCCCTGAATGTAACCGTTGTGTCCCCACATTGCTGTCAGAAATTCTCCTTCATTTACCTCCTCCATTATCCAGGCGTTATATCCAGGGGGAGTGATACCCATCTGAATAATGCTGGCAACCATCAAAATGACCATGGCCAGAGGGGAGACATACTTCCAGGTATAATAGTAATATTTGTACGGAGTGAATCCCAACATCTCTGTCAACTCCTGCATGAACCTGCAAAAGAACATCAATAAATCTCACCACGCTATCCAGTTGACTGTATCAATATCTGTTCACTGATGACATGTATCAAGACAGCAGTTAGAATTTAATAACATATCTCCAACAAAGTTAAATATTGCACCAACATTGGAATGAAGATTATTGCTGTGGGGAAGCTGCTGGTTATATGGACAGTTAGAATCAGAGAATCATTTGCATAAGGTGCAGGGAAGCAAATACAAAGGAGATGTCAGGGGTAGGTTTTTCACTCAGAGGGTGGTGAGTGAATGGAACCGACTGCCGTCGGAGGTTGTTGAGGCAAACTCACTGGCGTCTTTTAAAAGACTTCTGGATGAGTATATGGAAAAGAATAGGATAGGGGGTTATAGATAGGTCTGTGGATTGGTAGATGTGATCGGCGCAACTCGTGGGCCGAAGGGCCTGTTTGTGCTGTAGTGTTCTATGTTCATACAGTGCAGAAGAAGCCCTTCAGCCCATTAAGTCTGCACTGACAAGTGGAAACATCTGAGCTTCCTAATCACATTTACCAATGAGTAAAAATACTAACCTAGGGGATCCATGGCCTAGTTTGCAGGGAGTGGTCAGAGGGCGGAGCTGAGCATCTCAGCGAGCAAAAAACTAACTTACCGGCGAAGGTGATTGGTGGTTGTGGGTCACATTTGCATAAGTGCAGTCACTGTAACCAGAAGGTGATTTGTGAAGGAGCTGCTGTGAAGGGACACAGGCAAGGAAAAGGTGAGTTGAACTTCCTTTACCTTAAAAGGACAATATAGTAGCTGGGGCAATTCTGTAGTCTGCGAGCAGTTCAAGCTAGCCTCAGGAGTGAAAGTCAACCGGGGTAAGAGTGAGACTGTGTTCTTTGAGAACTGGGCTGACAAATCCTTTGTTCCCTTCACCGTCAAGGCAGATTACCTAAAGGTGCTGGGGATGTGGTTTGGAGAGGCAGGGGCATGCACCAAAAACTGAGACGAGCGCATTGCGAAAGCCAGGAAGAAGCTGGACTTGTGGGAACTACGCTCCCTCTCCATGACAGGGGAAAAACCGGTGATCTGGTGCGAGGTGCTGTCCCTGTTGTTGTCCATGGCGCAGGTGTGGCCTATCCCCAGATCCTGCACTGCAGCAGTGACTCAGGCCATCTTTAAGTTTATCAAAGATGGATCGTGTCCGCAGGGAGGCGATGCACAAATCTCCAGAGAACAGAGGGAAAAACGTTCCCAACGCTGCCCTCATCCTGATGGCCACCTTCGTGTGCGGCTGCATCAAGCTGTGCATAGATTCTCAGTACACCAACAGCAAGTGCCACTACTTTTTGAGGTTCTACCTGTCCCAGGTGTTGCAAAGGATGGGTCTGGCCACACTGCCGTGGAATGCTCCAAGTAGTTGGACCATACTGCAGCACCTGTCTTTCATGGAGAAATTTTACCACAAACGCACCTTTTGACCACATGGTGATTAAGCAGTGGTCAGTGCGTAATGTTCTTGTGGCTCTGAGAGTAAAGGAGATGGTGGATCCTGTCAGATGGTTCCCTAAGCAGATTGTCAGTATCATCTGGCAGAACGCCTCATCACCTGAATTTACAAACAAGCACCAAGCTCTGGCTTGGCTGGTGGTGAGAAGGGCGCTCCCCGTCAGATCCTTTATGCACACTCGAGGTCTTGGCAGCACCGCACGCTGTCCTCGAAGTGGCTGCGGGGCTGATGAGATGGTCGAACACCTCCTTGTGGAATGTGCCTTTGCGAAGAAGGTCTGGAATGGGATGCAGTGGTATTGTCGAGGTTCATCCCAAGCAGCTTGGTGACACAGGACTCTGTGCTCTATGGGCTGTTTCCAGGAATGCACACCGAGACGAATATCAATAGGGTGGTAAGGGTATGGAATGCCTTGCCTGCTGCAGTTGTAGATGCACCAAGTTTGGTGGCGTTTAAGAGGTTAGTAGATAAGTTTATGGATGAAAAGGGAATGGTTTAGGTTAGAGGGTCACTGCTTTTTCTTAATTGGTTGGCGCAACATCGCGGGCCGAAGGGCCTGTTCTGCGTTGTAATGTTCTATGTTCTAACTGCTGCTTGAAGGTCATCAACTCTGTGAAGGACGCACTTTGGTCTGCCTGAAACTTGTTGATCTTCCAGTTGAGGAAACTATCCGTGACCAAGTGTTACAGACTGGCACATTCCAAGGTCCAGGACTACGTGCTGAGGGACGTGCTGATGCTTGGGGCAGCCACTGCAAAGGCACAATGGCGAGAGGTCACACTATAAGGCCTTTTAACGGAAGCAGACCGAGGGCCCGGGAACTGCAGAATACCCTCGACCTGTGTGCCAATCTGAGCAATAACGGCACACAGTAATTTTTGAGCCATGCATATAGCTTAAGTATTGAAATGGGAAAAGTATAAATTGTACAGAACTGTACAAATATTTTATTATGCATTGTTTGCCATTTGCAGACATGTATATTTGCAATGATTTAATTAAGATTTTTATGGATCTGTTCTAATTGAAATGAAATAAATGTAATTTGTAGACAACTAAAATATTTTATTCTGACCTGTTTGCATTTTATTGATATGTATACTTACAACGTTCTAATTGATATTTTTAATGAATAAAGTATATTTTTTTCAAAAATATAGTAGCTAGGGCAATGGTATGCTCCGCCTGCCAGATGTGGGAAATTAGGGAGCAATCTAGTCTGACAACCTTGTCTGCAGGAAGTGTGTCCAGCTGCAACTCCTCACAGTTTGCATTGTTCAGTTGAAGCATCAGGTAGATTCACAATGAAGCATACAGGAGGCAGAGAGTGTGATAGACACTAATTACAGGGAGATTGTCATAGTTCAGGCATACAGATGGGTGACTATAGAAGAGGCAAGCAGATAGTGCAGGAATCTCCTCTTTCAAACAGGTATATTGTTTTGGTACTACTGAGGGAGATAGCCTGTCAGGAGAAATACCAACAGCAGCCAGGCCTGTGGCACCACACCTGATTCAGCTGCAGAGCAAGGTTGGGTAAAGAGCAAGCGAGCAGTTGTAATTAGTAAAAGCAGTGTCAGTAATCCTAGTACCAGATAGATCAGGCAGAAGCAATTGTTCCTGTGGAGCAGCACGGAGAGGCAGCGATTTGGGCGAGTGTAAATTTCGAGTTTAAAGTAATTTTTAACATTTTCTTTTTGGTTAAAGTAGCGAGCGGTGGTAGTTTTTTACCTTTTTTTTTAAAACTAACGAAACCGGAAGTCGTCATTAGGAGGCTTACTGGTAGTTGTAGTTTTTCTCTCTGACTCTGTAAATTGGGTAAAGTTTTGCAACACCAATTCGGCCTCCGACCTGCAGGTAAATGTTCTTCAAAGGGGCCTTCGTGACACATGACAGCGCAGAGTTGCTGAGCAGAGACTGATAGCCAAGTTCTGCACACGGTCTTAACAGGGATCTTGGCTTCATGACACACTATCTGTAACCCCCATAACTTGCCTGGATTAGCAAAAAACCTCACTTACTGTGCTGTCTGGAGAAAATACACAATTCTCTAACCAATGCTCAGGATTCCCTTCACACACATTGTTAGCCACTTTAACACTTGAATAGCAGGTTAGATGTAAGGATTCGCATTCTAATCAGCAATCTGTAACTGTCTGTGTGGATATGAGTGCCTCTGCAGATCAGAACACTGCATTTGCCTGACGAAGGCACAACATAGTGTTGAAAGCTCGCGGATTTACTATCAAATAAATTGGTTGGATTTAAAATTGGTGTTGCAAAACTTTACTGAGTTTACCCCAGTCCAACGCCAACATCTCTACATCATCTGTAAATTGGTACAGAGAGGAAACCTGATACTCTACACAGGTAGAGTATCCCACCCTCCACCCTCCTCTAACCTAATAATAAGTGTGTGGGAAGTTTTTTTTTCTCTCCTAGAAATTAAAGTATCAGAGATGGCAGTGCAGGCAGTACGTTGCACCTCCTGTGGTATGTACGAGGTGAGGGACACCAGTAGTGTTCCTGCTGATTATACCTGCAGGAAGTGTGCTCATTTGCAGCTCTGTCACTATCTACACTATCTGTAACCCCCGTAACTTGCCTGGGTTAGCAAAAAACCTCACTTACTGTGCTGTCTGGAGAAAATACACAATTCTCCAACAATGCTCAGGATTCCCTTCACACACATTGTTCGCCACTTTAACACTTCAATAGCAGGTTAGATGTAAGGATTCGCATTCTAATCAGCAATCTCTGACTGTCTGTGCTGATGTATGCTATTGCAGACCAGAACACTGCATTTGCCTGAAGAAGACACAATAGTCGAAAGCTCGCTTTTTTACTAACAAATAAATTGGTTGGATTATAAATTGGTGTTGCTAAATTCTTACTGAGTTCTATAAATTGGTCCAGAGAGGAAACCCGATACTCTACACAAGTAGAGTATCCCACCCTCCCCCCTCCTCTAACCTAATAATAAAAGTGTGTGGGAAGTTTTTTTTTCTCTCTCCTTAAAGTAAATTAAAGTATCAGGGATGGCAGTGCAGGCAGTCCGTTGGAACTCCTGTAGTATGTATGAGGTGAGGGATGCCAGTAGTGTTCCTGCTGATTATACCTGCAGGAAGTGTCCCCATTTGCAGCTCCTTGAGGATCGTGTTAAGGAGCTGGAGCTGGAATTAGAGGAACTCAGGATAATTCGAAAGGTTGAGGAGGATATTGGCAGGAGTGACAAAGAGATAGTCACTCCTAAAAGTGATTCGTGGGTAACTGTTAGGAGGAGGGGTAAGAAGCAATCGGGTAGACAATCCCCTGGGGCTGTTCCCCTCCGAAACAAATTTTCTGTCTTGGAGGCTACAGTTGAGGAAGAATCAACTGGAGATGACCAAAGGGAGCAGGTCTCTGGGGGTGAGCCTGCTGAGAATGCTCAGGTGGGTAGGGGGAATAAGAGATTGGGCCTAGTAATTGGAGACTCCATAGTTAGAGGGACAGATAGGAGAGTAAATAGTAATAAAAGTGACTCAGGGCTGGTGTGTTGCCTCCCAGGGGCTGGGGTCCAGGATGTCGCAGATCGGGTTTTTAAGATTCTTAAGGGAGAGGGGAGTCAACCCCAAGTCATAGTTCATGTAGGGACACATGATATAGGAAGGACGAGGGAAGGGGATATTAAACAGAAATTTATGGAGTTGGGGTGGAAGCTTAGGGCCAAAACTGGCAGAGTGGTTATCTCTGGACTCTTGCCTGTGCCAAGGGATAGTTTAGAGAAGAATAGAGAGAGGGAATGTTTGAACTCGTGGCTGCGGGGATGGTGCAGGAGGGAGGGGTTCAGGTTCCTGAACAATTGTGACTCATTCTGGGATAGGTGGAACCTCTACAAGAGAGATGGTCTACACCTGAACCAGAGGGGAACTAATATCTTGGGGGGAAAATTTGCTAAGGCTATGCAGGGGGCTTTAAACTGATTCGGGGGGGTGGGATCCTAAGTAGTTGGGGTGCTAAGAGGGATGAGAGTAAGGGGGTCATAGAGGAAAGCTGTAAAACACAGCAGCATACGGGTGGGGTAGGGCATGGTTTGAAATGCGTTTACTTTAATGCAAGGAGTATTCGCAATAAGGGGGAGGAACTTGCAGCTTGGACCAGTACCTGGAAATTCGATGTTGTGGCCATTTCAGAGACTTGGGTAGAGCAGGGACAAGAATGGATGTTGCAGGTTCCGGGGTTCAAATGCTTTAGTCGGAGTAGAGAAGGAGGTAGAAGGGGGGGAGGAGTGGCATTATTAGTCAAAGACTGTATCACAGTGACAGAGAAGAAGTTTGATGAGGACTTGTCTGTTGAGGTAGTATGGGTTGAGATTAGAAACAGGAAAGGAGAGGTCACCCTGTTGGGAGTCTTTTATAGACCTCCTAAAAGTTCTAGAGAGGTTGAGGAAAGGATTGCAAAGTCAATTCTGGTCAGGAGTGAAAGTAATAGGGTAATTGTTATGGGGGACTTTAACTTTACTAATATTGATTGGAATAGTTATAGCTCTAGCTCGTTAGAGGGGTCAGTTTTCGTACAAAGTGTGCAGGAAGGTTTTTTGACTCAGTATGTAGATAGGCCAACTAGAGGTGAGGCTACATTGGATTTGGTGCTGGGCAATGAGCCAGACCAGGTGTTAGGCTTGGAAGTTAGTGAACATTTTGGTGATAGTGACCACAATTCGGTTACGTTCACCTTAGTGATGGATAGGGATAGGCATGAAGCTGGGGGCAGTAGTTATAGCTGGGGGAAGGGTAATTATGAGGCCATCAGGAGAGAATTAGGGTGCATAGATTGGACTAGGAAACTACAGGGACTGGGAACATCTGGAATGTGGAGCTTATTCAAGGAGCAGCTGCTGCGAGTCCTTGATAAGTATGTCCCTGTCAGGCAAGGAGGAAATGGTCGAGTAAGAGAACTTTGGTGTACGAAAAAAGTTGATTTGCTGGTTAAAAGGAAAAAGGAGGCTTATAGAACATAGAACATAGAACATTACAGCACAGAACAGGCCCTTCGGCCTTCGATGTTGCGCCGACCAATATAAAAAGCAATGCCCCTCCAAACTAAACCATTCCCTTCTCTTCCATATACTTATCAACTAACCTCTTAAACGCCACCAAACTTGGCGCATCTACAACGCTGCAGGCAGGGCATTCCACTCCCGAACCACCCTTTGGGTAAAGAACCTGCCTCTGATATCCGTCCTATAACTATCACCCCTTAATTTAAAGCTGTGTCCCCTCGTGCTAGCTTTTTCCATCCTAGGAAAAAGGCTATCACTGTCCACCCTATCTAAACCTCTAATCATCTTATATGTTTTGATCAGGTCCCCTCTTAGCCTCCTCCTTTCTAACGAAAACAACCTCAAATCCCTCAGCCTCTCCTCATAGGACCTGCCCTCCATACCAGGCAACATCCTGGTAAACCTCCTCTGTACCCTCTCCAATGCCTCCACATCTTTCTTATAATGTGGGGACCAGAACTGCACACAATACTCCAAGTGCGGCCGCACTAGAGTTTTGTACAGTTGCAACATGACGTTGCGGCTCCGAAATTCAATCCCTCTACCAATAAAAGCCAAGACTCCATATGCCTTCCTAACAACCTTCTCGACCTGACTGCCTACTTTCAGGGATCTATGCACATACACACCAAGATCCCTCTGTTCATCTAGACTACTAAGAATCCTACCATTTGCCCTATACTCTACACATTTATTATTTCTGCCATAGTGCATTACCTCACACTTTTCCACATTAAACTCCATTGCCACCTCTCGGCCCAGCTCTGCAACTTGTCCAAGTCCCTCTGCAAACTATAACACCCCTCTTCACTATCTACCACTCCACCGACTTTAGTGTCATCTGCAAATTTACCAATCCATCCTTCAATACCCTCATCCAGATCATTTATAAAAATTACAAACAGCAGGGGCCCCAAAACAGACCCCTGAGGTACACCACTTGTCACCGAACTCCACGATGAATATCTCCCATCAACCACCACCTTGTCTTCTATCTGCCAGCCAATTCCTAACCAATTAGCTAAATCACCCTCTATTCCCATACATCTGCATTTTCTGCAGAAGTCTTCCATGGGCCACCTATCAAACGCCTTACTAAAGTCCATATATACCACATCAACGCCTTACCCCCATCCACCTCCTTAGTCACTTTTTCAAAAAACTCAATGAGGTTAGTAAGGCATGACCTACCCTTCACAAAACCATGCTGACTATCCCCAATCAATTCATTTCTCTCTAAATAACTATAAATCCTATCCCTAATTATTCTCTCCAATACTTTGCCCACCACAGAAGTAAGACTCACTGGCCTATAATTCCCTGGAAGGTCTCTCTTCCCCTTCTTGAACAATGGGACCACATTCGCTATCCTCCAGTCCTCCGGAACCACACCCGTAACCAACGACGACCTGAAGATCAGAGCCAGAGGCTCTGCAATCTCCTCTCTTGCCTCCCAGAGAATCCTAGGGTAAATCCCGTCCGGCCCAGGGGACTTATCCAACTTCAAACCCTCGAGAATATCTAGCACATCCTCCCTATCTACTTCGATACTTTCCAGTTTGCTACCCTGTACCTCAGTGTTCTCCATAACTACATTTACATCACCCTGCGTGAATACCGAAGAGAATATTTATTCAGTGCCTCTCCAATCTCTTCAGGCTCCACGCACAACTTCCCACTGCTGTCTATGACTGGCCCTAATTTGTCCTAACCAATCTTCTATTCTTAACATATCTAAAGAAAGCTTAGGATTCTCCCTAATCCTATCAGCCAAAGTCTTCTCGTGTCCTCTCTTAGCTCTCCTCAATTCACTTTAGCTCCCTCCTGGCTAATCTATAGCTATCCATTGCACTAACGAGCCTTCAATCCTCATCCTGACATAAGCCTCCTTTTTCCTTTTAACCAGCAAATCAACTTTTTTCGTACACAAGGTTCTCTTACTCGACCATTTCCTCCTTGGATAGGGAGGATGTGCTAGATATTCTCGAGGGTTTGAAGTTGGATAAGTCCCCTGGGCCGGACGGGATTTACCTAGGATTCTCTGGGAGGCAAGAGAGGAGATTGCAGAGCCTCTGGCTCTGATCTTCAGGTCGTCGTTGGTTAGGGTGGTTCCGGAGGACTGGAGGATAGCGAATGTGGTCCCATTGTTCAAGAAGGGAAGAGAGACCTTCCAGGGAATTATAGGCCAGTGAGTCTTACTTCTGTGGGGCAAAGTATTGGAGAGAATTATTAGGGATAGGATTTATAGTTATTTAGAGAGAAATGAATTGATTGGGGATAGTCAGCATGGTTTTGTGAAGGTAGGTCATGCCTTACTAACCTCATTGAGTTTTTGAAAAAGTGACTAAGAGGTGGATGGGGGTAAGGCGGTTGATGTGGTATATATGGACTTTAGTAAGGCGTTTGATAAGGTGGCCCATGGAAGACTTCTGCAGAAAATGCAGATGTATGGGATAGAGGGTGATTTAGCTAATTGGTTAGGAATTGGCTAGCAGATAGAAGACAGAGGGTGGTGGTTGATGGGAGATATTCATCTTGGAGTTCGGTGACAAGTGGTGTACCTCAGGGGTCTGTTTTGGGGCCCTGCTGTTTGTAATTTTTATAAATGATCTGGATGAGGGTATTGAGGATGGATTAGTAAATTTGCAGATGACACTAAAGTCGGTGGAGTGGTAGATAGTGAAGAGGGTGTTATAGTTTGCAGAGGGACTTGGACAAGTTGCAGAGCTGGGCCGAGAGGTGGCAAATGGAGTTTAATGTGGAAAAGTGTGAGGTAATGCACTATGGCAGAATAATAAATGTGTAGAGTATAGGGCAAATGGTAGGATTCTTAGTAGTCTGATGAACAGAGGGATCTTGGTGTGTATGTGCATAGATCCCTGAAAGTAGGCAGTCAAGTCGAGAAGGTTGTTAAGAAGGCATATGGAGTCTTAGCTTTTATTGGTAGGGGATTGAATTTCGGAGCCGCAACGTCATGTTGCAACTGTACAAAACTCTAGTGCGGCCGCACTTGGAGTATTGTGTGCAGTTCTGGTCCCCACATATAAGAAAGATGTGGAGGCATTGGAGAGGGTACAGAGGAGGTTTACCAGGATGTTGCCTGGTATGGAGGGCAGGTCTTATGAAGAGAGGCTGAGGGATTTGAGGTTGTTTTCGTTAGAAAGGAGGCGGCTAAAGGGGACCTAATCGAAACATATAAGATGATTAGAGGTTTAGATAGGGTGGACAGTGATAGCTTTTTCCTAGGATGGAAAGATCGACACAGCTGTGGACAGTGAGTGATACTTTTCCTCCTATGATGCGAAAAAAAGCACGAGCACGAGGGGACACAGCTTTAAAGGTTCTTGTACCCAAGGACGGATATCAGAGTAGGTTCGGCCAAAAGGGTGGTTGGGCGTGGAATGCCCTGCCTGCAGTAGTTGTAGATGCGCCAAGTTTGGTGGCATTTAAGAGGTTAGTTGATAAGTATATGGAAGAGAAGGGAATGGTTTTAGTTTGGAGGGGCATTGCTTTTATATTGGTCGGGCAACATCGAAGGCGAAGGCCTGTTCGTGTGCTGTAAGTTCTATGTTCTAAGATGATTAGAGGTTAGATTAGGGTGGACAGTGATAGCCTTTTTCTAGGAGTGTGGAAGAAGCTAGCAAGAGGGACGCAGCTTTAGAATTAAGGGGGGTGAGTACATATGTGAGAGAGGGATCTCCGGAGGTAGGTTCTTTACGCCAAAAGGGTCTTCGGAGAGAGGATAATGCCCTGCCTGCAGCAGTTGTAGATGCGCCAAGTTTGGTGGCAGAGGTTAGTTGATAAGTATATGGAAGAGAAGGGAATGGTTTAGTTTGGAGGGGCATTGCTTTTATATTGGTCGGCGCAACATCGAAGGCTGAAGGGCCTGTTCTGTGCTGTAATGTTCTATGTTCTATGTTAAAACAGAAATTTATGGAGTTGGGGTGGAAGCTTAGGGCCAAAACAGACAGAGTGTAGAACATAGAACATAGAACGTTACAGCGCAGTACAGGCCTTCGGCCCTCTATGTTGCACTGGCCAGTGGACCCTCTAACCTAAACTATTCCAATATCATCCATATGCCTATCCACCAACCATTTGAATGCCCCCAAAGTAGGCGAGTCCACAACTGCTGCAGGCAGGGCATTCCACGCCCTCACCACCCTCTGTGTAAAGAACCTGCCTCTGACATCCGTCCTATAACTACCACCTCTTAATTTAAAGTTATGTCCCCTCGTGTTGGTCATCACCATCCGAGGAAAAAGGCTCTCACTATCCACCCTATCCAGTCCTTTGATCATCTTATACGCCTCAATTAGGTCACCGCGTAACCTTCTTCTCTCTAATGAAAATAACCTCAGGTCCCTCAGCCTTTCCTCATAAGGCCTTCCCACCATACCAGGCAACATCCTGGTAAACCTCTTCTGCACCCTTTCCAATGCTTCCACATATTTCCTATAATGCTGCGACCAGAACTGTACGCAATACTCCAAATTCAGCCGCACCAGAGTTTTGTACAGTTGTAACATAACCTCACGGCTCCTAAATTCAATCCCTCTACCAATAAAAGCTAACACACCGTATGACTTCTTAACAACTTTATCAACCTGGATGCCAACTTTCAAAGAGCTATGTACTTGTACCCCAAGATCCCTCTGCTCGACAACACTATTAAGGGTCCTTCCATTAGCCCTATATTTCATATGCCTGTTATTCCTACCAAAGTGAATCACCTCACACTTATCCGTATTGAATTCCATTTGCCACCTCACGGCCCAGCTCTGCAACCTATCTATGTCCCTCTGCAAACTGTAACACCCATCCTCGCTGTCTACAACTTCCCCCACTTTGGTATCGTCAGCAAATTTACTAATCCAACCCTCTACACCCTCATCTAGGTCATTTATAAAAATGACAAACAGCAGTAGTCCCAAAACAGATCCTTGAGGTACACCACTCATAACTGCACTCCAGGTTGAATATTTCCCATCACCACCACCCTCTGTCTTCTATCAGCTAGCCAATTCCTAATCCAAACTGCTAAATCACCTTCAATCCCATGCATCTGCACTTTCTGCAGTAGCCTACCATGGGGAACCTTATCAAACGCTTTGCTAAAATCCATATACACTACATCAACTGCCTTACCCTTATCTACCTCTTTGGTCACCTCCTCAAAAAACTCAATAAGGTTTGTGAGGCACGACCTACCCTTCACAAAACCGTGCTGACTATCCCTAATCAATTTATTTCTCTCTAGATGCTTATAAATCCTATGCCTTATAATTCATTCCAAGATTTTGCCCACAACAGAAGTCAGGCTCACCGGTCTATAATTTCCGGATGGGACAACATTTGCCATCTCTGGACTCTTGCCTGTGCCACGGGATAGTTTAGAGAAGAACAGAGAGAGGGAATGTTTGAACTCGTGGCTGCGGGGATGGTGCAGGAGGGAGGGGTTCAGGTTTTGAACAATTGGGGCTCATTCTGAGGTAGGTGGGACCTCTACAAGAGAGATGGTCTACACCTGAACCAGAGGGGGACCAATATCTTGGGGGGAAAATTTGCAAAGGCTATGCAGGGGGGTTTAAACTGATTCAGAGGTGGGGGTGGGATCCTGAGTAGCTTGGATGTTAAGAGGGACGAGAATAGGGGGGTCATAGAAGAGAACTGTAAAGCACAGCAGCGCACGGGTGGAGTAGGGCATGGTTTGAAATGCGTATACTTTAATGCAAGAAGTATTCGCAATAAGGGGGAGGAACTTGCAGCTTGGATCTGTACCTGGAACTTTGATGTTGTGGCCATTTCAGAGACATGGATAGAGCAGGGACAGGAATGGTTGTTGCAGGTTCCAGGGTTCAAATGCTTCAGTTGGAGTAGAGGAGGAGGTAGAAGGGGGGGAGGAGTGGCATTATTAGTCAAAGACTGTATCACAGTGACAGAAAGGAAGTTTGATGAGGACTTGTCTGTTGAGGTAGTATGGGCTGAGATTAGAAACAAGAGAGGAGAGGTCACCCTGTTGGAAGTCTTTTATAGACCTAAAAGTTCTAGAGAGGTAGAGGAAAGGATTGCAAAGTCGATCCTGGACAGGAGTGAAAGTAATAGAGTAATTGTTATAGGGGACTTTAACTTTACTAATATTGATTGGAATAGCTATGGCTCTAGCTCGTTAGAGGGGTCAGTTTTTATGCAAAGTGTGCAGGAAGGTTTTTTGACTCAGTATGTAGATAGGCCAACTAGAGGTGAGGCTACATTGGATTTGGTGCTGGGCAATGAGCCAAACCAGGTGTTAGACTTGGAAGTTGGTGAACATTTTGGTGATAGTGACCACAATTCGGTTACGTTCACCTTAGCGATGGATAGGGATAGGCATGAAGCTGGGGGCAGTAGTTATAGTTGGGTCCATGATAAAACGCATCCACTGAGTTCGCTGCCATATGTGGACATTCTAGGAGGCAGCACGTCTCCCGAAAGCCCATATATGCACAAAGTGTTTGGAATTGCAACGATTGAGGGCTCGGGTGAGGCAGTTGGAGCTGAGACTGGAGGATATGTTTATAGTCAGAGAGAACAAGGGGCTAATGAACAGGGACCACAGTCCAGAAGGGACCACAGGGCCTATGAGGAGGGATGGGTGGGTAACAGATAGGAAGTTGAAAAAGAAAAGGAGTCACGGCACTAAGATCACCCCAGAGGAGGCATCCCAAAACATCAAGGGTAGGGCAATAGCTGAGGTAGAGAGTGCAAGGGAGGGGGATCTAAATGCCCCGGAGGACGGTAGGAGTGAGGGATGTGAGATAGTGGTGGGGGATGAGAAGGTCAAGGGGATTGACAGGCGGTTCTGTGGGCAAAAGCGGGACTCCAGGATGGTAGTCTGCCTCCCCGGAGCAGGGTTCCAGGATGTTATGGAGAGGGTAGAGGGAATTTTGAAGGGTGGAGGGACTAAGGCTGATGTAATAGTCCACGTGGGAGAGAAGGATGTAGGAACAAAGTGCAGGGGGGACATACGTAGGCAGTTCAGGGAGTTGGGGGCTCAGCTGAAGTGTAGGGCTTCCAGGGTGGCATTTTCTGGGCTGCTGCTGATGCCTGGGAATGACTGGGTTAGGAACAACGAGGTGCTCCAACTGAATGCATGGTTGAGGGATTGGTGTAGGGTGGAGGGATTTAGATTCTTAGACCATTGGGAAGTCTTCAGGAGGGAGGGGCATCTATACAAGAGGGACGGGGAACAGTTGTCTGGGAAGAGCACCCATATTTGGGTGGCAAATGGAGTTTAATGTGGAAAAGTGTGGGGTAATGCACTTTGGCAGGAATAATAAATGTGTAGAGTATAGGGCTAATGGTAGGATTATTAATAGTGTTGATGAACAGAGGGATCTTGGTGTATTTGTGCATAGATCCCTGAAAGTAGGCAGTCAAGTCGATAAGGTTGTTAAGAAGGCATCTGGAGTCTTAGCTTTTATTGGTAGGGGGATTGAATTTCGGAGCCGCAACGTCATGTTGCAACTGTACAAAACTCTAGTGCGGCCGCAATTGGAGTATTGTGTGCAGTTCTGGTCCCCACATTATAAGAAAGATGTGGAGGCATTGGAGAGGGTACAGAGGAGGTTTACCAGGATTTTGCCTGGTATGGAGGGCAGGTCTTATGAAGAGAGGCTGAGGGATTTGAGGTTGTTTTCGTTAGAAAGGAGGCGGCTAAGAGGGGACCTAATCGAAACATATAAGATGATTAGAGGTTTAGATAGGGTGGACAGTGGATAGCCTTTTTCCTAGGATGGAGAAAGCTAGCACGAGGGGACACAGCTTTAAATTAAGGGGTGATAGTTATAGGACGGATATCAGAGGCAGGTTCTTTACACAAAGGGTGGTTCGGGAGTGGAATGCCCTGCCTGCAGCAGTTGTAGATGCGCCAAGTTTGGTGGCGTTTAAGAGGTTAGTTGATAAGTATATGGAAGAGAAGGGAATGGTTAAGTTTGGAGGGGCATTACTTTTTATATTGGTCGGCGCAACATCGAAGGCTGAAGGGCCTGTTCTGTGCTGTAATGTTCTATGTTCTATATTTTAGCTGGGAGGTTAGCTGGAGTGTTTCGGCAGGGTTTAAACTAATATGGAGGGGGGGGGGTGGGGACATAGAGGGAACTGGGAGTGGGAGAGAGATTGGTGACAGGGTAACTCCGGACAGTAGGAGGGAAGATCAGAGAGTGCCTGAAGGCCTTCAGTGCATGTGTTTTAATGCGAGGAGTGTGACTGGCAAAACAGATGAACTGAAGGCAATAATGTTTGAGAGGAAGTTAGAAGTGGTGGCGGTGACTGAGACATGGCTAAAGGAAGGGCAGGACTGGCAATTGAATATTCCGGGGTATAAGTGTTTTAGGCATGATAGAGGTGGTTTGAGGAGAGGAGGGGGAGTGGCGTTAGTAGTTAAGGATCACATCATAGCAGTGCAGAAGGAGGGTGGTATGGCTGAGTTAGGAATTGAGTCGCTATGGGTGGAGTTGAGGAATAGGAAGGGAGAGGTTACTATGTTGGGTGTGTACTACAGACCGCCCAACAGTCTGCGTGCTGTGGAAGAAGGGATATGTAAGGAAATTTTAGATAAGTGTAGGAAGAATAGGGTAGTTGTAATGGGAGATTTCAATTTCCCTGGGGTAGATTGGAAGGTGCCCAGAGCGGAAGGTACGGACGGGGAGAATTTGTACAGTGTGTTTTAGAAGGGTCCTTGGAGCAGTATGTGGATAGCCCGACTAGAGAGGGGGCTATACTGGATTTGGTTCTGGGGAATGAGCCAGGGCAGGTGGTTGACGTTGTAGTAGGAGAGCATGTGTCTAATAGTGACCACAATTCTGTCTGCTTTAGGTATTAAAGGAAAAAGATGAAGCCTGCCCTAAGGGGAGGGTGTTAAACTGGGGGAGGGCTAGATACAGCCAGATTAGTCAGGATCTTAAGGATACCGACTGGGATAAGCTGTTCGAGGATAGGTCGACTCTGCACATGTGGGAGTCTTTCAAGAGAAAACTAAAATTTTTGCAGGAAAGACACGTGCCGGTAAGGAGAAAGGATGGGAAGGGTAGGATTAGAGAACCGTGGGTTACTAGGGATGTTGAGGACTTGGTCAGGAAGAAGTGGGAGGCGTACGTTAGATCCAGGCAATTGGGGACAGAGGCAGCGCTTGAAAAATATAGAGAGTGTAGACGGGATCTTAAAAGGGGTGTCAGAAAGGCAAAAAGGGGCCACGAAATGGCTTTGGCAGGTAGGATTAAGGAAAATCCTAAGGCATTTTACTCCTATGTAAGGAGCAAAAGGATGGTTAGAGGGAAGATTGGACCTCTCAGGGACAGAGGAGGGGATCTATGCTTAGAGCCTGAGGGAATGGGGGAGATCCTGAATGAATACTTTGTGTCGGTATTCACGCGGGAGAGGGGCCTGATGTCTGATGCTGGCTTTGAGGATTTTGAGGACCCGTTAAATGAAATAATCATTACGAGGAACGAAGCGTTGGGGCTTTTAGGTAGCATAAAGACTTATAAAGCTCCGGGGCCTGATGGTATTTATCCCAGGATGACATTGAGAGATGACATTGCTGGGCCTCTGACGCAAATCTTTGTCTCTTCTTTGGACACAGGTGAGGTCCCAGAGGACTGCAAATGTAGTACCGTTGTTTAAAAAGGGTCAGAGGGATAACCCAGGGAACTATAGGCCGGTGAGCTTGACTTCAGTTATAGGTAAGCTAATGGAGAGGATCCTCAGGGATAGGGTGTATGAGCATCTGGAGCGCTGTGATCTGATCAGGGATACGCAGCACGGCTTCGTTAAGGGGAGGTCGTGCCTTACGAATCTAGTGGAATTTTTTGAAGAGGTGACAAAAACGGTTGATGAAGGACAAGCCGTTGATGTCGTCTACATGGATTTCAGTAAGGCGTTTGACAAGGTTCCCCATGGTAGGCTGATAAAAAAGGTGAAGGCGCATGGGATACAGGGCCAGGTATGTAGATGGGTTGAGAACTGGCTTGGGAGGAGGAGACAGCAGGTATTAGTGGAAGGCTCTTTTTCCAACTGGAGGTCAGTCACTAGTGGTGTGCCACAGGGCTCAGTACTAGGACCTCTTCTATTTGTGATTTATATAAATGACTTGGAAGAGGGGGTAGGTGGTATGATCAGCAAATTTGCTGATGACACTAAGATACTTGGATTGGCGGGGACTGAGGAGCAGTGCCAGGCAATACAACAGGACATAGATAGGCTGGTAGATTGGGCAGATAGATGGCAAATGGAATTTAATCCGGATAAATGCGAGGTGATGCATTTTGGCAGGAATAATGTAGAGGGGAGTTATAGGATAAAAGGTAAAACTATCCGGAGTATAGAGACGCAGAGAGACCTGGGGGTGCAGGTTCACAAGTCTCTGAAGGTGTCAGTACAGGTGGAAAAAGTGATAAAGAAAGCTTATGGTATGTTAGCCTTCATAGGAAGGAGTATAGAATACAAGAGTAGGAGTCTGATGTTGCAACATGAGGTTAGGCCTCACTTGGAGTACTGTGTCCAGTTCTGGTCGCCGTACTACCGGAAGGATGTGGAGGCCCTGGAGAGAGTGCAGAGGAGATTTACCAGGATGCTGCCTGGTATGGAAGGGCTGTCTTACGAGGAAAGGTTGAATGCACTGGGGTTGTTTTCCCTTGAAAGACGTCGGCTGAGAGGGGATCTATTAGAGGTATATAAGATTATGAGGGGTATAGATAGAGTAAATGGTGGTAAGCTTTTTCCACCATTAGATTCGGATAGAACGAGGGGTCACGGCCTTAGGGTGAGGGGGGCTATGTATAAGACTAATATTAGAGGGCATTTTTTCACACAAAGGGTAGTGGGGGTGTGGAATGCACTACCGAGTAAGGTGGTGGGAGCAGGCACGCTAGGGTTGTTTAAGGGTCTCTTGGACAGCCACATGAGCAGTCTGCAGATAGAGGGATATAGGAGGACTGTTTAAATACTTTAATTGTTTCCACAGGCTATTTGGTCCACCTTGTTGACCAACAAGGTGCATGCATTCGGCAGGTCATGCGAGGGCTGCTCGTGGAGGTTACTTCAGGAGTGGCCTAGTGCTTCAAGTCGTTAGTGTATGCTTAAACTGGACCATCAGATGGGCAACATGACAGCTCAGAGACTATCGCTGTTGCTGTGCAGACACATGGATTTGGGCCTGTGTCTGTGGGAGTTTGCGCGTCCTCCCCGTGGTTGCGTGGGTTTTCTCTGGGTGCTCCGGTTTCCTCCCACATCCCAAAAATGTGCTCTTAGGCTGATTGGGTAACAAATTGTTCCTATATTGGCCTCTATATGTCATTAAGACGTTAGGATGGCGGCGCGTGCTCGTTGGGCCGAAGGGCCTGTTTCCCGTGCTGTGTTGTTCTTTGTTCTTTTTTGTATAGCAGGGGGAATGGTAATTATGAGGCCATAAGGAGGGAATTAGGGTGCATAGGTTGGACTAGGAAACTACAGGGACTGGGATCATCTGAAACGTGCAGCTTATTCAAGGAGCAGCTACTGCGAGTCCTTGATAAGTATGTCCCTGTCAGGCAAGGAGGAAATGGTCGAGTAAGGGAATCATGGTGTACTAAAAAAGTTAATTCGCTGGTTAAAAGGAAAAAGGAGGCTTATGTCAGGATGAGGCTTGAAGGCTCAGTTAGTGCACTGGATAGCTATAGATTAGCCAGGAGGGAGCTAAAGAGTGAGTTGAGAAGAGCTAAAAGAGGACACGAGAAGACTTTGGCTGATAGGATCAAGGAGAATCCTAAAGCTTTCTTTAGATATGTTAAGAATAGAAGATTGGTTAGGGCAAGATTACGACCAGTCAGAGACAGTAGTGGGAAATTGTGCGTGGAGCCTGAAGAGATTGGAGAGGCACTGAATAAATATTTCTCTTCGGTATTCACGCAGGGAGTTGTAAATGTAGTTGTGGAGAACACTGGGATTCAGGGTTGCAAACTGGAAAGTATTGAAGTAGATAAGGAGGATGTGCTAGATATTCTCGAGGGTTTGAAGTTAGATAAGTCCCCTGGGCTGGACAGGATTTACCCTAGGATTCTCTGGGAGGCGAGAGAGGCAATTGCAGAGCCTCTGGCTCTGATCTTCAGGTCGTCGTTGGTTACGGGTATAGTGCTGGAAGACTGGAGGATAGTGAATGTGGTCCCATTGTTCAAGAAGGGGAATAGAGACTTTCCGGGGAATTATAGGCTGGTGAGTCTTACTTCTGTTGTGGGCAAAGTATTGGAAAGAATTATTATTAGGGATAGGATTTATAGTTATTTAGAGAGAAATGAATTGATTGGGGATAGTCAGCATGGTTTTGTGAAGGGTAGGTCGTGCCTTACTAACCTTATTGAGTTTTTTGAAAAAGTGACCAAAGAGGTGGATGGGGGTAAGGCGGTTGATGTGGTATATATGGACTTTAGTAAGGCGTTTGATAAGGTGGCCCATGGAAGGCTTCTGCAGAAAATGCAGATGTATGGGATAGAGGGTGATTTAGCTAATTGGATTAGGAATTGGCTAGCAGATAGAACACAGAGGGTGGTGGTTGATGGGAGATATTCATCGTGGAGTTCGGTGACAAGTGGTGTACCTCAGGGGTCTGTTTTGGGGCCCCTGCTGTTTGTAATTTTTATAAATGATCTGGATGAGGGTATTGAAGGATGGATTAGTAAATTTGCAGATGACACTAAAGTCGGTGGAGTGGTAGATAGTGAAGAGGGGTGTTATTGTTTGCAGAGAGACTTGGACAAGTTGCAGAGCTGGGCCGAGAGGTGGCAAATGGAGTTTAATGTGGAAAAGTGAGAGGTAATTCACTTTGGCAGGAATAACAAATGTGTAGAGTATAGGGCTAATGGTAGGACTCTTAATAGTGTTGAAGAACAGAGGGATCTTGGTGTATATGTGCATAGATCCCTGAAAGTTGGCAATCAAGTCGATAAGGTTGTTAAGAAGGCATACGGAGTCTTAGCTTTTATTGGTAGGGGGATTGAATTTCGGAGCCGCAACGTCATGTTGCAACTGTACAAAACTCTAGTGCGGCGCACTTGGAGTATTGTGTGCAGTTCTGGTCCCCGCATTATAAGAAAGATGTGGAGGCATTGGAGAGGGTACAGAGGAGGTTTTACCAGGATGTTGCCTGGTATGGAGGGCAGGTCTTATGAGGAGAGGCTGAGGGATTTGAGGTTGTTTTCGTTAGAAAGAAGGCGGCTAAGAGGAGACCTTATTGAAACATATAAGATGATTAGAGGTTTAGATAGGGTGGACAGTGATAGCCTTTTTCCTAGGATGGAGAAAGCTAGCACGAGGGGACATAGCTTTAAATTAAGGGGTGGTAGTTATAGGACGGATGTCAGAGGTAGGTTCTTTACCCAGAGGGTGGTAAGAGTATGGAATGCCCTGCCTGCTGCAGTTGTAGATGCGCCAAGTTTGGTGGCGTTTAAGAGGTTAGTAGATAAGTTTATGGACGAAAAGGGAATGGTTTAGGTTAGAGGGTCATTGCAACATCGAAGGCCGAAGGGCCTGTTCTGCGCTGTAATGTTCTATGTTCTAAGACAGAGAGCAAGGGAAGTCCAGATTAAACTGCATTTATTTCAATGCAAGAGGCCTGACAGGCAAAGCAGATGAACTCAGGGCATTGTTAGGTATGTGAGTCTGGGATATTATAGCAATTATTGAAACATGGCTAAGAGAGGGACAGGATTGGCAACTCAATGTTCCAGGATACAGATACTATAGGAAAGATAGAACAGGAGGCAAGAGAGGAGGGGGAGTTGCACTTTTGATTAAGGAAAGCATCATGGCTGTACTCAGAGAGGAAATATCCGAGGGTTCGAACACTGAGTCTGTATGGGTAGAACTTAGAAATAAGAAGGGCAAAATCACTTTGATAGGGTTGTACTATAGGCTCCCAAATAGTCAGCAGGAAATTGAGGAGCAAACATGTAAGGAGATTACAGATAGCTCCAAGAAAAATAGGATGGTGATAATAGTCGGAGATTTTAACTTTCCCAACATTGACTGGGACAGCCATAGGATTAGAGGGTTGGATAGAGAGAAATTTGTTGATTGTATTCAGGAGGAATTTCTCATTCTGTATGTGGATGGCCCGACAAGAGAGGGGGCAAAACTTGACCTCCTCTTGGGAAATAAGGAAGATCAGGTGACAGAAGTGTTAGTGAGGGATCACTTTAGGACCAGTGCCCATAATTCTATTAGTTTTAAGATAGTTATGGAGAATGATAGGTCTGTCCCAAAAGTTAAAATTCTAAATAGGGGCAAGGCCAATTTTGATGGTATCAGGCAGGAACTTTCAAAAGTTAATTGGGGGAGTCTGTGGGAAGGCAAAGGGATGTCTGGTAAGTGATACGCTTTCAAAAGTGTGTTAGCCAGGGTTCAGGGTAAACACATTTCACTTAAAGTGAAGGGCAAGGCTGGCAGAAGTCAGGAACTCTGAATGACTCGCGATATTGAGGTCCTGGTAAAAAAGAAGAAAGAGGCACATGACATGCATAGGCAGCTGGGAGCAGGTGAATCCCTTGAAGAGTATACAGGGGTAGGAGTAGAATTAAGAGAGAAATCAGGAGGACAAAAAGGGGACACAAAATTGTTTAGGCAAATAAGGCAAAGGAGAATCCAAAGAGCTTCTACAAATACATAAGAGCAAAACAGTAACTAGGGAAAGATTAGGGTCTCTTAAGGATCAACAAGGTCATCGATATGCAGATCTACAAGGGCTGGGTGAGATCCTAAATGAATATTTCTCATCAGTATTTACTGTTGAGAAAAGCATGGATATTAGGAAACTTGGGGAAATAAATAGTGATGGTAAATAGTAATCCAGGATGTTGTGGGAGCTAGAGAGGAAATTGCAGAAAGCCTAGCCGAGATATTTGAATCATAGATAGTCACAGGTGAGGTGCCTGAAGATTGGAGAATGGCAAATGTTGTGCCTTTGTTTAAAAAGGGCTGCAATGAAAAGCCTGGGAACTACAGGCCAGTGAACCTCACATCTGTGGTGGATAAATTGTTGGAATGATTTTGAGAGACAGGATTTACGGGCATTTAGAAACACAAGGACTAATTAGGACAGTCAATGTGGCTTTGTGAGCGGAAAATCATGTCTCACAAATTTGATTGAGTTTTTTGAAGGGGTAACCAAGAAGGTAGATGAGGGCAATGCAGTTGATGGTGTCTACATGGACTTTAGCAAGGCCTTTGACAAGGTACTGCATGGTAGGTTGTTGCATAAAGTTAAATCTTACAGGATCCAGAGTGAGGTATCTAAATGGATATAAAATTGGTTTCTTGACAGAAGCCAGAGAATGGTTGTAGACAGTTGTTTTTCAAACTGGAGGCCTGTGATCAGCAGTGTGCCTCAGTGGTCAAGGCTGGACCCACTGTTATTTGTCATTTATATTAATGATTTGGATGAGAATATAGGAGGCATAATTCATAAGTTTGCAGATGACACCAAGGTTTGGTGGCATAGTGGAGAGTGAAGAAAGTTATCTCCAATTGCAACAGGATCTTGATCAATTGGGCCAGTGGGCTGATGAATGGCAGATGGCGTTTAATTTAGACAAATGTGAGGTGATGCATTTTGGTAGACTGAACTAGGGCAGGACTTACTCAGTTAATGATAGTGCATTGGGGAGAGTTACACAACAAAGAGATCTAGGGGTACAGGTTCATAGCTCCTTGAAAGTGGAGTCACAGATGGACAGAGTGCTGAAGGAGGCATTCGGCATGCTTGGTTTCATTGTTGAAATTGTACAAAACATTTATTAGGCTACACTTGGAATACTATGTGCAATTCTAATCACCCTATTAAAGAAAGGATATGATTAAACTAGAAACAGTGCAGAAAAGATTTACTAGGATGCTACCGGAACTTGATGGATTGAATTATAAGGAGGCTGAATAGACTGGGACGTTTTTTCTCTGGAGTGTAGGAGGCTGAGGAGTGATCTTATAGAAGTCTATAAAATAATGGGGGGCATAGACAGGGCAGATAATCAATATCTTTTTCCAAAGTTAGGGGAGTCTAGAGGGTACAGATTTAAGGTGAGAGGGGAGAGATACAAAAGAAGGACAATTTTTTTACACACAGAGGGAGGTGTGTGTCTGGAACAAGCTGCCAGAGATAGTAGTAGAGGCAGATACAATTTTGTATTTTAAAAAGCATTTAGACAGTTACATGGGTAAGATGGATATAGAGGGATATGAGCTAAAAGTGGGAAATTGGGATCAGCTTAGGGGTCTTTTTAAAAAAAAGGGGCAACTTGGACAAGTTGGGCTAAAGGGCCTGTTTCCATAATATAAACCTCTGTGACTCTATAACCAACACTTGGCTGATGGCCCTAAAGGTTATGATATGTCAAGTGCTCATTGAGATACTTTTTTAAAGGATGTGAGGCATCCACCTCTACCACCTTCCCAGGCAGCACATTGCAGATCCTCACCACTCTCTCAGTAAAAAGGTTTTCCTCACATCCCCCCAAACTTCCTACCCCTTACCTTGAACCTATAGAAAACATAGAAAATAGGTGCAGGAGAGGCCATTTGCCCCTTCAAGCCTACACTACCATTCAGTATGATCATGGCTGATCACACACTTACAGTATCCCACTTCCATTTTCTAAAGTTGAAGTTTATTAATGTCACAAGTAGGCTTATGTTAACACTGCAATGAAGTTACTGTGAAAATCTCTGTCATCACACTCCAGCACCTCTTCATGTCAATGCACCTAACCAGCAAACCGGAGCATCCGGAAGAAACCCATGCAGACACAAGGAGAATGTGTAAACTCCACACAGACAATGACCTAAGCCAGGAATCAAACCCAGATCCCTGGCGCTGTGAGGCAGCAGTACTAATCACTTGCCACCATGGCACCCCAGGTGAGCATACCCTTCCTCTCCATATCCCTTGATCCTTTTAGCCACATGGGCATATCCATCTCGCTTGTGAACATATCTAACAAACTGACCTCAACAGCTTTCTGTGGGAGAGAATTCCACAGGTTCACAACTCTGAGTGAAGAAGTTCTTCCTCATCTCAGTCCTGATTGGCTTACCCCTTATTCTTAGACTGTGACCCCTAGTTCTGAATTTCCCCAACATCAGGAACATTCTTCCCACACCTAGCCTGTCCATTCTCATCAGGATTTTATATGTTTCTAGGAGATTCCCTCTCATTCTTCTACATTTCAATAAGTACAAGCCCAGTTGATCATGTCTCTCTCATCTCTTGGCAATCAAGTCGATAAGGTTGTTAAGAAGGCATACGGAGTCTTAGCTTTTATTGGTAGGGGGATTGAATTTCGGAGCCACAACGCCATGTTGCAACTGTACAAAACTCTAGTGCGGCCGCACTTGGAGTATTGTGTGCAGTTCTGGTCCCCACATTATAAGGAAGATGTGGAAGCATTGGAGAGGGTACAGAGGAGGTTTACCAGGATGTTGCCTGGTATGGAGGGCAGGTCTTATGAAGAGAGGCTGAGGGATTTGAGGTTGTTTTCGTTAGAAAGAAGGCGGCTAAGAGGAGACCTTATTGAAACATATAAGATGATTAGAGGTTTAGATAGGGTGGACAGTGATAGCCTTTTCCTAGGATGGAGAAAGCTAGCACGAGGGGACATAGCTTTAAATTAAGGGGTGGTAGTTATAGGATGATTCAGAGGTAGGTTCTTTTACCAGAGGGTGGTAAGGTATGGAATAGAACATAGAACATAGAACATTACAGCGCAGAACAGGCCCTTCGGCCTTCGATGTTGCGCCGACCAATTATGAAAAAAGCAATGACCCTCCAAACTAAACCATTCCCTTCTCTTCCATAAACTTATCAACTAACCTCTTAAACGCCACCAAACTTGGCGCATCTACAACTGCCGCAGGCAGGGCATTCCACTCCCTAACCACCCTCTGGGTAAAGAACCTACCTCTGATATCCGTCCTATAACTATCACCCCTTAATTTAAAGCTGTGTCCCCTCGTGCTAGCTTTCTCCATCCTAGGAAAAAGGCTATCACTGTCCACCCTATCTAAACCTCTAATCATCTTTATGTCGATAAGGTCTCCTCTCAGCCGCCTCTCTAACGTAAACAACCTCAAATCCCTCAGCCTTACTCATACGACCTGCCCTCCATACCAGGCAACATCCTGGTAAACCTCTCTGTACCCTCTCAATGCCTCCACATCTTTCTTATAATGGTGGGGACCAGAACTGCACACAAACTCCAAGTGCGGCCGCACTAGAGTTTGTTGTACAGTTGCAAACATGATGTTGCGGCTCCGAAATTTCAATCCCCTACCAATAAAAGCTAAGACTCGTATGCCTTCTTAACAACCTTATCAACTTGACTGCCTACTTTCAGGGATCTATGCACAAAACACACCAAGATTCCTCTGTCATCTAACACTATAAGGAATCCTAACATTAGCCCTATACTCTACACAGTTATTATTCGCCAAAGTGCATTAGAACATAGAACATAGAACACTACAGCACAAACAGGCCCTTCGGCCCACAAGTTGTGCCGAACACATCAAAACCTACCCAGCCATAGACCTATCTATAACCCCCAATCCCATTGGATCCCATATACTCATCCAGAAGTCTTTTAAAAGACCCCAGCGAGTTCGCCTCGACCACCACCGACGGCAGCCGATTCCATTCACTCACCACCCTCTGAGTGAAAAACTTTCCCCTAGCATCCCCTCTGTACTTGCTTCCCTGCACCTTAAATCTGTGCCCTCTCGTCGTGACCATTTCAGCCCTGGGAAATAGTCTTGAGAGTCCACCCTATGTATTCCTCTCAACATCTTGTAAACCTCTATCAGGTCACCTCTCAACCTTCGTCTCTCCAGGGAGAACAATCCCAGCTCCCTCAACCTGTCTTCATTAAGGCATGCCTCCCAATCCAGGCAACATCCTTGTAAATCTCCTCTGCACCCTTTCAATAGCTTCCACGTCCTTCCTATAG